>JARFOC010028791.1:0-32195 GCA_031763485.1 Osmoderma eremita
TTATTAACCTTCAGAAACTGCCAGGCTCGTGTCAATTTGACATGAACAACAGAACCTAAGTTTATAAATATTATTATCATTTAAAATTCATTTGAAATTATTTCATTGGTATTTTGAAACATAGCAATATATTTGTTTGTCTTTTTTTTATTAATTTACTGCAACTTCTGACTTGACAATCATTTTTGCTCTCTCCCTATATATTCCCACAGTCACGGCCTCCTAAATATAATATACACTTTCAGTCTTAAGTGGCGCATCTTTAGTTCAAGGATTTCTTTTTTGGTTTCCAGGGAGCATCATTTTACGGTGGTTTTTGTATGTGGCCAGTGATACACGTTAAATTTCGTTCAATGGTTTATATGGAAAGATGGAACCACTAGACTATTGTATGTCATTTCACAAGAATTGTTGACGCGTAGGGCCGGATAGCTGTAAGTGTGCCCACATCGTATCCACAGTGTTGTTAATGCCGCTGTTCACCACAAGAGGGTCGTCGCTTGACATCCTCGATAAAAAGAGGTTACCTAATGTAGACATTTTGTGGCTGCTATCTGTTGAGTAGCGGCAGTGTAAGGTGTAACTAAAATTTCATGTGGAAATCTCTTTGTATTCGTTGGAAATATCTACCCAAAACTCCAAAAGATGACTCCTCTACCTTAAAAAAATATTTCTGAAAGTTCTGAACACCTAAATAATCATTTTTCAAATATTAATTTCAAAACTGCCCGCATTTTTCAGTACCGTTTTGTTTCTGTTATTAGCTAATCGTTTAGTATTATTAACGTTTATTTGATGAAAAATTAGTATTGCATACATACATATGCCGTATATTTAACCTATTAAACCAAATTACACCTTTTTTTTTTTTTTAATTTAGAGAAGAGCTATTTTATTGTTTTAATTGTTTTTACATGTGCTTCATATAAGATAATAATGGTGCAAGTCCACCTGCTAAAAGACCTCCTGCTGATACTTTTTTTTCTTTTTGAACATAATGTAGTTATTCATAAATTTATTGTTTTAATTATTATACTTTAATGAAGTATTTTTTATCTTAAAGAGAATGGCACATTTAAGCTAGAGATAACAGAAAAATAGGTCCGTGCTTACGTCAACGGCGGGTGAACAAGGGTGGAAGAGGGTATTTACGAACTGACAAGGGAAACAAACTGCTGTTAGTGTTCAGCTGATTGAATGCTGCACTCGTTTGGTGGAAGTGTTTGCGTGTTTTTTCGACCTTTACATCGACTGTGGCAATCATAACAGCACCCAGAATTGTAAAGTAAGTGCTTAAAAATCAGTAGTTTATGATTAGGAAAATACATTTTAATTAAATAGTGCTTAAATATTGCATAAAACCCTTGTATATATATATATACAAGGATAAAACTGAAGAAACGATCAGCTGATTGAGCATAAACACCGATGTTCGTCATTGTATTCGAATTTTATTTGCGATTTACCAAGAAACTAGTCGTTGTACAACTACCAAAAATGGCATGTGTCTAGATGGATGCTTAGTAAATTTATTTCGTAAGTGCTTGTTGAGAAAATCTTAAAACAAAGTCCTGTTTCTTTGTTCTTTATGTGCTTCATTCAAAATCCGGACAGCGATCGATGTTGCAACCGTGCTGGTTAGAAGAGGATAGAAGCATTTGTTTAGAGCGAGTTAAATATAGTCCGCTAGCTACGAACAAAAATATTGCTTTCCACCTGACAGAATGCTTTTCTTGTGTGTCGGCTGTTGCTTACACTACGTAAGATATACGGTTATTTGACATATCTTGTTAATATTTCTTTTATGGTGTTGATCAGTGGTTTCCAAAGTGGTTCCTACGGACTCCCGGGGGTGCTTGTGACCGCTGAAAGGATCTGTGGCAAATTAAAATTAGTTTGGGGACAACGTGGGAGGGTCCACTATAGGTTTAATATAAAGTAAATTCATTGTGACCCTTTTTCATTATTATGAGTTAAAACAAATAGCAATTAATAAATTGGTAACGATTTCTATGTCGTGCGTAAAATATAAGTAGAGGTACAGAGGTAGATACATAAAATACATAATGACAAGTATCGTTATCTATGCTGGTTTAAACATGCACGGAATCTCGCTGTTACGTGCAACAACTTGTCTAAAATAAGGAACTATAAAAGAGTCTTAGCAACAATTTAGTTCTGTTTTTTTCTGTGTGATGTGAAGTGCATGTAACAAATTTTCCTAGTTTTGAACTAAAAGCAGTAACATTTTTTTGTATTGTTACGAAGATAGCGTTACGTTACGTAAGTATTTTTGAATGCAATAAAATTGATATCTTCTTGTATATTAAATTTATTTAAGTAAAGTTATACTTTTGTTAAAGTCAATTTATAAAATAGTTTTATTACCTGTATAATATTTATCGATATTATATTTTGTTATTTATTAATTTATTTGATAATAATGGAAATATTTACTTGAAAAGTAAATTTACATTTGAAAAAAATGCATACCTATACAATATGGCAGACTTCATTTTTTTTGTATTATTTGCTTAAATCTTAAATTTGTATCCTTTTTTTACAGATAAACAGTATGAGTGAGCCGAAGAAAAAATGCTGAAATTTAACTGTTCAATATTCAAAATTTGGCTTTATTCTGTTACCAGGAAATACCACTTTACCTATGTGCCTTCTATACAATAAAACTTTGCCAAACTAATTAATGAAATCTTCTAAGCTGAAGGCAGATTTGACAAAAGCCCATAACCACAAAAAAAAGATAAAGATTTAAGTTTTTTTAAAACAGTCAAAGGAAACTTTTTGAAAACATCTTGAACTGCATGCTTCTTATAACATTTCTTTACTGATTGCAAAGCCGCACACCATTGGTGAAGAACTTGTTTTACCAATTGTAGGTGAGGTAAAATCACAGACAAAGTTACCTTGTTACCTTGTGTGGTAATATGCACCAGCTTTTGATATTATAAGAAGAAGGAAAAGGATTTACGAAATGGCTCAGTTCCTAGAAAATTCTTTATGTGAGTACTTAAAAACATCTGAATTCTCTATACAGCCGAACGAGTCACCTTTGTCAGGAAATGAAGCTTTACATTTTGCTTATGTGAGATTTGTAAAACAAGAGAAAAATTTCCCAAGATATTTTTATTGCTAAATGTTTGGAAACTGATACGTAAACTGAAACAATATTTAACGAATTAAAAAGATTTTTCGATGTTGATTATCTAAAAGTGCACGTGCTTAGATAAGGATTTGCTTATTTATTGTAAACACTTAACAGGTCTTCGTACTAACCTCAGCCAAAGATTTGAAGACATTCTTCATTTGGTTATCCCTGATTGGATATTGGACCCTTCTGCAAACAGACCTATAAACCTAGATGATCCATACTAATACCTGAGCAATTTATTGAATTATCCACAAATGAGTTGAAGAGTTGAAACCAATGTTTGAACAAGGATACCGCAAATTCTGGTTGCAGAAACAGATACCAATTTTATATCTTGTATTATGGGTTACTGTACAGAAATGTTAATTGCTTTCCCGTCTTCCTATTAGTAGAACGTGGATTTAGTGCAGGTATGAGCCTCATCACAAAGGAAAGACTGGAAATTAGTGCTCGTGGAGAATTACGACTGTTACTCACAAACATAGACTCGAACATAAATAATTTGATATCATCCCATCAGATTCACCCATCTCATTGAAAAAAAGGTGTTTTTAAACAAAAATTGTAATTTCAATAAATACTACTTTAAATGTCAAGATGTTTTCTTTATATTTTCTTTTTACAGCATCATTTACCATACAAGGCATCAAAGTTAAATTTGTAATTTTTCTATTATGTAGCGTTGTTTCACTTGGGGATTCATGGTCAGGTTTTTCGTGAAAGAATTGCAAGGACTGTGGGCTGGTATTCGGGAATTGGTTGAGAATGGGAGCCGACGTCCTCTTGAAACATATGTCCCGAATTTTATTAAATTAATTTGTGCGGTGTGGATTTTCCCGATACTGTGTATTGGTCAGGTTTTTGCTATATGAAAGGGTCCGTGGGTATAGTAAGTTTTGGAACCACTGGTGTAGATGAACCTGATTAATTGTACAGATTTTATATTTTACTGGTTTTTTTTTGAAATTTTTATTAATGAAGCCATTTTTTAATGTGGGCGTCGTTAAAAAATATAACCCGAAGCAGCTTGTACAATATAAATAGATATGGGCCCTTCTATTTTGGTATTTGATACTGTGTGGTCAAGATTTTCCTGAAAGTTTTTAGTTATTGAGGAAGATAAAAATTTGGACTAAAACAATTTGGAAAAGCAGAGAAAAAAACTATTTGTGTCATTGAAACCTTCTTTCTTATCCACAACCCTTAAGAAATCATTTCGAAATTTTTCAAGTTTTAGGCAGCCATAGAACGTTCATTTTAGCGTGAATTTTGGACTTGAGATATTGTATCAAGTCCAGGTAAAGTTTGTTTTTTGGTGTTAATTTCCTAATATTCGCTGACATACGCAGGCACTACTTTTTGTTAGAGAACATGGATGTACAATCCAGTAATATACATAATTAATTGTATTACACGAATGCAATAAACTAGTTGGTACATATTATGTACCCCTGAATATGAACATTGCTTGAATAGACATTAAACAAACATTAGTAATGCTGAAACGACATTATACCCTCCTGAATTATAAATAAACCTAGATATTTCTTTCTGCGTATGTTGATGGTAATTGATGATAATATTACAGATTACAAACATAATTTCGTGTAGTTAATTTAGAATTCACGTAATACTAATGTGTGTGCTAAAAGAGTAATTTCTCGGAATCGGTAGGTAAAAATAATTTGGCCGAGTAGTTGAATACCGTCCAAGAATCTGTAGATATACGCAAACCATATTTTAAAAGCCCCCAAATTATTTGTATTTGTTATGTGTTTATGTATACAGTCATTGTATTTGCCAAATAACATAAGATATTTTTCATAAAATTTATTATAAAGGAGAAATTAACATTTATTTAAATCGAAGTTTGTGAAAAGGCTTTATATTATTATAAATAGGGTCAATTAATATATGATGACGAATACAATGTAAACATGCGCCAAGTTGCACGGGCATCCTCAACCTTTTCCTGCGTAACCATGTGCGAGGTCTTTCATCCCCCCTTGCAGACACTTCATGTTTCTTGAAATCCAGCTACAACATATATACAAGGCTACAACTTTGTAGACATGACGTCTTAAATTGCTATCATCAAAATACTCATGTGGAAATTGAATGGTGAATTCATCGATGCACAACTGCATCAAATGTATACATTCTCATCTACGAAAATAAGATTCTAGTATACACATCTCTTGATGAAGAGAATGCGGCATTGCAAAAACACAACATAACCTAAAATCAATGCATGTCAATACTAGGAATTTTGTTGTTCACAACTAATCCACTCAAAATATTGTATTCTAATTTGTAAATCTTTAGAAAGACAGTATTTCCAAGTAATCGTAAAAGAACTAAATAAAATAAATAAACTCCGAGAAAAACTAAACTCGTACGACACTGACAAAGAATAATTGTAGATATCACTGAAATATTACTAAAACGTAACAAATTCTAAGTGGTGAAGTTCACTCAATTTAATTAATATGACTTTTAAGGAAAGTGGTTTTTCATGTGATCGGCCAGTTGGACAATCTGTATACGTTTATTGTATTCAATTGTATGATAAGAATATAGCCGAAGATAATATTATTTTTTAGTTTAGTTTTTTTAAGCTATTAACAATTCACTTGCGAGCATAATATCTATTTTCTATTTTACTTGAGCGTTTAATGTGTTTGACCCAGTTCGCATAAACTAAATTTAGTGTTTGTTTAATTTTATATACTGCGTCTAATTCCAGCGCTATCAATGTTTAAATCTTGTCCTGTGTTTAAGTTTATACAGATTATACATGCATGCAGGCGGTAATATTTATTTATAAACACCGAATTGGAAAGCGCTAATGTTCATTATGATTAAAATTTGCTCCTTCAATACACAATGAATTGCAGATATAGTGCATCAATAAAACAGCATATTTAAATACATAGTTACCATGACAACAGTTAAATTGTAAATATTTGGAAATTTTGTGATTTTATTTATCTAAACTAGGAAGGTTCTTACACAACCTGTAATATCTAGAAAAAGTATGAAATTAAATGATCTATTTTATAAGTATTCGATCACATATTATCAGAGTGATACCTCATGTGAATGCTTATGTAATTTGTAATGAAACGATGTATAACCTTTTCAAAATCGATCTTTCCATTTTTGAGACGTTAGCTTATTAAGATAATTAAGATATACAATAAAATATGTTATTCAACTAGTGATGTGATGAGAAGCATGTCTTTCAAAGTTGCTACGTCTAACACTAATGAGGATGACAATTTAGTTGCCGAAATACGTATCTAGAGTCTTTCACTCATTGAGGTGGTAAGGGTATTTTTGTTTTAATTCTACTGTAACCAGTTAAAAAAAAAGGAGTGACGTAGCGATCCCCTATTACAATGACAAATTTCTGTTTTATTCAGTTTGAGCATCTTCAACTCCGTGGTCACAGCGCTACCAATTCCAAATCTCACTAGAGGCTAGATAATAGCCCTAAAGGTCCATGTAATCACATGCCATGTATATGCCACCCTTCTCCACCTTTTTACTGAGCAGCAGCCAGTCTCTCACGCGCAAACCTGGATTTAGTTCCTCCAGACGTGTTCTGACTGATTCATCAGTTTGCTGCTTACCCGGAATCATGGTTAGCACCTTTAGCCTCTTTGGAAGACCTTTGGATTCAACCGTAGGTAAGGCCGCGCTCTCTCAGAGGTCCGTCAAGGATGCCACCGTTGCTATGAGCCAGGTTTTTGTAGCTTCATGGTGGCAGGTCATCCATGACACTCCTCCAGTGAAGATGGATTCGTGAATTCCAGTAAGTTGGTGCTACCGCTGGGAGCATCATCCATTGCATCCACGAGTCGTTCCCGAATCAGATTCGCTTGCTCTTGATTCAGGGTAATATCCCAATGGCGTATATCAATCACCGGATCAGAAACCGGAAAACTATGGATGGCGATAGTTTTTCCGGTTTCTTCGAGGATTACGGTGGTGTTTTTCTGTCTCTCGATGTTCCCTTTTGTCCTCCTATTACTACCATCAGTGGTCTGACTTACGTCTCTCTCTTTGGGTTTTTTCTTTTCCCCATCCTTAGTGGTCTGACTTTTGTCTTTCGCCTTAGATCTTTTGGGCTTTTCCTGCAGCTATTTTCTGGCGATTTGTCAGTTGCCTGAGCTGAGCACTAGACAGCATTCTCTTTTGACGTTGCTGCAGTCCGAGCTGTTCCACCCCTGTTGCTGTCTGTGTTGCCTCCGTCTAGTCTGGTCGTAACCTCCAAGACAGTGATATCTGTTTCCAAAGTTCTAGACACTAGAGGTGTCTGACTCCCTCTTCGGTTCCTTTCGTTCCAATTTTTGTTTAAGTAAATCCGTGTCCATAAGATACCCACGAGCAGGAGAGAATGGGTGGTCCACACCTACGGAGCCCTCTGCAGAGGTACAATGCTGGATACCCTTAGAAAGCGTTAGATATTTCGGAGGCTCCGTTAGCAACACCTTTTACACCCAGTGCTATTCATCGTTCGACACGGGTCAGTAACACCCCTGGATTGGGATAGCTGTAACTTTAGACAGAGAGCTTATAACAGGTTAACCCTACAACTGGCTCAGATGAGATTTGTTTTTTAACGAGGTTGGTACCCCTTCCCCTCCTCCTTTTTCATCCTGGCTTGAGACGGTCATACGGCGGAGTTTCAGCGTAAACCTAACAGAAGAAGGCAGAAAAAAGTCGCTACCTTCTATTTTCTGTAGAAGATGTAATAGGATGGATAAATTACGCTTCATCAATGATATTTTCCCCGCTAAGGTATATGTTAAAACATAGCAAGCTGTCTTATTACGGGCAACAACGAATTAGGTGTCGTATGTCTCATTTCAAATATGTTTCTTCATTTACCACAAAGTTCCGATTTGAACGCTACCGAGAACTTTTGGCATATGTTGGGTTGGATAATTAACAACTGTTAATAGGCGCGAAACACATGTGTAATAAGCTGGCCTGGTTGCTAATGTAAAATATCCATGCTCTACACTCTCACGAAATCTCCAACCAATGGAGAGGCTATTGGTCTGTTTTAGCAACGTTCTAGCAATAATAATACATTGAAACCCGCAACATAAATAAAATTTTTATATATCTTCTAGATTCCAACTGCGTAACTATGAAATACAGAACATTAAATTTAACTGAAAAGCTAGTATTTTCAATGTTAAACGTTCATGTTTAAGTATTGGTTGTAAATATAAATTCTTTGATTTTGTAATATAATTTTATAACAAGACACATCTTGTTTAAAAATTTTAAATATGGAACGAACCTCTGCATGTCCAATCTTTAGCTATTGTGCTATGTATACAACGACATTGATTATGTATTCATAAGTGGATACTATCATCTATAATATATATAAGTAGGTATGTAAGTATGTTTCTAAGCATAGTTACTGCGGTGATTAAGTTATTACAAGATAATTACTGTTATTACTATTGGTTAATAGTACATTCTCAATGATAGTACTGTATTTGTAATTGATAATAATTGTGGGACAAGTCTAGTTCCCCAGTTTACTTTTTAATGGTTAATATACATAGATTTGTTATTGTGCAATGAAATGCTAAATACTATATGCAACAACGTCGAAGAACTCAAGGGATATTGGTGTTTGCTAAGATATTTATGTTACCTCCGTAACTTCCACAAGATATTGACGGATTAACAACAGTAGCAAAATTAAATAACTTGTTTTTATATTGAAATTAATCCAGCAAGTATATCAGCATAAGGAAATCATCAGGGAAAGAATATTCACTGGTTTAAAATACAAATTACATACAAATTCAAAAAATATTTAACGACAAATGTTTTCTGGATACAGGAAATTCAAGTCTTAAACAGCTCCAGGGCAAACTCGTTTTGGAGCGGAAATTGGGGATTTAAATTGACTTTATAATGAGTTGATAACGTACTTTATAGAGATATTCCTGCAGTGTCATTCATTAGTTGCTCAGGTACCATGTAAATGACTTTCTATTATTATCTTGTTGTACCTAGCAAGTTAAATATTATATAGGAATTAGTTTCGTAATGAAGCTTTCCCGTAAAAATTTAATTTGCGTCGGTGATATTAAGTCTCATGCGAAATTTTACATAATTTTATATTATTAGTAAATGGGTCAATAGCGGAAACCTTTGACTTATTAACAAACAGTGTCCAGGATATAAAAATACTTATGGGCATCTTGGAAACAGTAAGAGATGAAAGTCGATGAAGTGGAACAAAAGATGAGGAGTTAGTGCCATTTTAAAAATCCAGATATTTTCTGTAATTTGGGTGCTATTGCTTGAATAAAATGATAGCATACGGTGGCTTGAAACAAAATTAAAACAAAAACTGCTTTTTCTCCTTTTTAGGTTCTACCGAGGAAGGGAACTTTCGGAAATACGTATCTAGTGTCTTTCACTCTATGAGGTTACTTACTTGGTTTACTTGGTGTTGCGATGTCATCTGCCAAGTTCGATGAATCGTATCTTCTACTGCGCCCCCTAGGTCCTACTCTGTAGAGTTCATCAAACAAGTTCAGGCCCTTAAGGCAGTTCAGAATCTTATTCAATAAGGTCTTCTTCAGGTCAATTAGGGAAGTAACTGATTTCCCAAAGATTGAGTACCACCTGATTAGGGTGGCCGCAGGATAGTGACACACCCCAAGCAGCAATATTCAAATTTGCCGCAATTATTTTTAGTAATTTCAATATTAAAGCATGAGATTACCTACAATTTTGTATTACATCAATGGGTATTTTAATATCTTTAAGTTGAAGTTACTAAAAATAATTGCGGCAAATTTGAATTGTGCTGCTTGGGTAACATACTCTACTGTTTCTTCATCCTCCATACACAGTCGGCATTCCTAGGTTTTGTACAAAAACCTACTTTTTGAAAAACCGGTTTTCTAATTCCAGTTTTCCAAAAAACCGGTTTTCGAATTTTTGTCAAAAAATAGAGTAGGAAAAAATGTTTTTTTTAATTTATACAAAATAACAAAAAAAGAAATCAATATCAAGGTAAAAATAAACTTTTTTTAAGGATTACACAAAATAACGAAACTCAAACAAAAATTTCAAATAATATTTATGTTTCCTTAATTTTTATTTCACCTAAGAAAATAAGATTTTAAAAAAGATAAAGAATCCACTGAACGGTGACTAAGTCTTGTTCTTATTTTGGACACAATATTGCCTGAAATTGAAAATACTCGTTCACTAGCTACTGAGCTTGGTCTTATAGTTTTCAGGGCATCAAATAACCAATCTAAGGTTTCGATTTTTTATTCGTTGCCCCAAATAATGAAAATTCAGCTTTCAGTGTCTTTGGATTTGTAAATTTTTTCTTCAGGGTCTACAAGAAACTTATGAATTGATTTTTCCATGGCTTCCTTTAAAAAGCATTACTCTGATGAGTAGTTTCTTCATCAGAATCGGTTTCCACCTAAGAATTTGGAAATAATCTAGACAATATCTCTCCAGATAACTTAATAATTTCGGTTTTTGAAGCTAAAGAAAGTACACTAGATTTCTTTGCTGAACTGGATATGTTTTGTGGATTTTGCAGATACAGCAAAAAGCAACTCTTTTGCTCGTCTAAAGTTATAGAGAATGTTTTCCTATTCTTTTTTATTGAATCTAATTCAACAATAGTTGCACGTTTGACATTGTCATAAAACGCATGAATGAGATCTATTACTTTAGAGTGGTTTCTTGGTAATGAATATCCGTGTTGTTGAAGAGACCCTCGTGTGAATGAACTATTTGTAATGCTATTAATAGAAAATCCATCAATTGCTGCAAGTTTTGATATGATTTCTTCTAAACTACTCCTTTTCACTTTCATAAAATTCAAAATATTCGTTTGTTTTTTTGAAGAAGAGGAAGATCCAGGCGTTTCTTCTTCGCCGATCGTTCCTGATTTCTCTCCGGTAATTATTTTATGAATTGCTTTCAAATGAATATGTAGATTGGTCGTAGATGATCTTTTGCAGCTCAAAATTTTATTACAATGATTGCAGATTGCGGTGTCTATCCCTAACTTTTTGAAACTATCCCAAACTTCCGACTTTATCTTAAAATGATATTAAAGTTGTTAAATAAATATTTTTGAAGTTTATTTTACAATTTTATTATTTTAACTATTAATATAAATCTACACATTTTTTTAGGAATTTTGAAAAATTCTTCTTAATCTAATTCCGAAGCTTGATAGACATAATTTATGTCGAAACGTTGCGAAAGAAAATCTGGATTATTTTAACACCCTGTGTTTTATTTAAAATCCCATTAGACAGAAGCCAGAACTTTTTATTTTACGTTAATTTTTGAGAGAAGAAGTTTATATAATAAAATTAAAGTTTTAAAATGTAAAATAGAAAATACAAACATAGAAATTAGAAACATACTTAATACTTACGTTATTTTTACCAACTATAACAATTTTATATTTTTGTTTCCAGTTTTCACTTTACAAGATTAAGCGAACCTGTCGTGACTCGTGACGGATTGCCGATATGTGCTAACATAAAATAAGTCGGTTAAACACGTCTTTTCCACGTGCGCAGTGCACAATGCACAAGCACTGGCCAATGCACCTCGCAATGTTCAAAAAATGTGTCTGCTGCCCGTTGCATGGAATGAATAGCAAATCAGCAAAGTTAAAAATTAATTTTTAAAACCGGGTTTGAAAAACCGTTAAACCATGGGCATTCCGTTTTATTCGATAACCCGATTCTGTGGAGGTGCCTTCTGAGTCCGCAGTGACCAGAAGTAATTATTTTGACCTTTTTACGGTCAAGTTCAAGTAATTCTCTAGTCCTGACATGACTCTTTCGGATGTACCTATCCAGGAGAATTGCTCCAAAATTGGAGTACTTTCTGTTTTAACCAGAAACAAGTTTGTTGTTTGGCTATCGAGGTTGGTATGCCATTTGCCGATTCTGAACCCTGGAAGCATCCCGCGGCACCCTTTTTTGCAAGGATGTCGGCTGTCTTATTGCCTTGAATGAGGGAGTAACTCAGATAAGGGAAAGTTTACTTTTATCACCAAGCAATAAATGAAAGGAAGAAGAGATAGCAGCAAATGTGTGGGAATTTGTATTGCGTTTTGTTTTTGTTTTTCCTTAATTAGTTGGTTATTTGTTGAACTAAACTTGTTAAAATATTAAGAGAAATTACAAGATCATATTATGGAACATACTTAAGAAACGGCCTGTATAATCATTTAGTATGCGATCCATAAGTTATATCTATAGCAACAATCTTGCCAGTTAAAATATAATATATTTCTGTATGAATCCGTAATTATTCAGAATTAGGTTAGAGTTACTAATAAAAGTAACCGATAACTTTTTGTCTTCGTAGATAAACACAAAGCAGGAAGCGTGAGCAAAAGTAATAAATCTTCCCGCTGTGCCATTTTTTCGGACACCACACCACACGTTTTTAATTTCCGTCCTGCTACTGTTATTTATACATTTATTTTCTTCGAGTGTCTCCGATATAGTAACCGGGTTCATGTTCTGGCCGATTTACCTGTAAACAAAACTACAAAAAGGCATCACCTTCTCGTACCGCGTCAAACGTATAATTGACCATTATCTTCGAAAACTACAGCATGGTATCCGCCGTAACCCTAGAGTTTTTATTGTCCACAGGAGATCTATCTAAAGAAAAGGACGGAAACCACACGAAACCTCCACACGCAAACCGAACAAAGCGAAAGCCACACCACTTCGGTTAAAATTTAAAATCACGACTCGAATCTCTTGTTTGACGTGTTTCTTTTTTTTCTTCTGTCTGATTATATGGTTCAAGGTACCTTGAATGCGTTCCCTCGGACCATGTGAGGGATTTGAGCGTTAGTATTCTTTTAGGTCGTTTAATTTAACTTGTTCTTACAATAGCGTAAGCGTAAATAACATAAAGCTTTTAAAAGCCTGACCATCAATTATTTTCTAATAAACTTTGGGGGTATATTAAGATTTACTTATCGTTTTATTAAGGAAGTATTAGAACTACATCAAAAATGCGCTGACCGCTTACTGAGCGAATAATTCTAGATACGTAGTTCCGCAAATAAGTTGTCATTCTCAGTAGAAACCAGAAAAGAGAAAAGTGAACCTACGCAAGTGCCTTAGTATATAGTATCCTTGGTAAAGATAAAACCTTGGAAGATATGCTCTTCATCAGATCACCAGCTGAATAACGCAAGTGTTCCTTGCATATCTGTTCAAGTTAATGTCTAACGCTCTACATAACGGATCTGTATTTGAAATATATATTTGTGAAATAAAAATTTATTTCAAATCTCAGATTTCAGACGAAAATGTTTGATACTAAACATTTGACTTTACTTTTTAATGTAATAATCATGAACTTTATTTCAGGTAACATCATACACATGGAGATACTAATGAAATACATATGTCACCAACCTACACAAAAGCAAAACTTATTTAGTAATCACTGCCACTAGGTGAAGATCGTCCAGTATCGGACACCTAAGCTTTTTCGGAAGTTGTGAGGGTGATAATGATTCAATAAAACCAAACTATTAGGCATTTTAATATATCATATAGACACCCTCAAAAAATATTCCAATAGTTCGTCTCAACCTCCGAATGCAGTGCGGAGCTTATGAAAATTCGATACATGGTTGCCAAATCGTCGAATCAGCTGTACATTATTACTTCCGGTCCCATTATTTGGGCTTCTGTCAGTTAAAATGCATATTTTGAAGAAAACAGTAAAATATAAAAAACATATTTTTTTATTTAAGAATCAGTGAAACAGCCCATAACTTTATTTATTTTTTCTCAACATTAACGTAATTTTTTGTTTCAAGAATATTGTTGTGAAAATGTAAAGATATCAAGATCCACAAATAGTTTGCGAACCAGTTGTATCAATTAAAAGAATTTGTATTTTTCTATGTTTCATGTTGGAATTTATCCAACTGATAAAATTTTAACTGAACAGAGGAATTTAGAAGATGGAATATGTATAACTCATTCATACGGTCAATAAATCAGTGTCATTTAACATAACTTTAGTTGCTAGTTACCTTTTGATAAATAAAAAAAAATTCATAATATTTTGACTTAATTACTACAGGAAAGTCTTATAGAGATGGGATTTTTCTACATATTTTGGGCCATACTACCATCATCAAAGTTTGTATATAACCCTTGCGGTTTGAATAACAATTCCGTCTGTTCACACTAACGTATCTGTAGGAATAGTAAATGTATTAAGTATTAACAATTAGCAGGTGTTGATATGAGCTGGTGAGGCAGGGCAAAGTTTTATTGAGTCGAGTGCAATTAGAGCTGACAAATGGTATCCTACATATTATTATTAGTAATAATAATACTTCTTTCCTTATATAGACAATAGACTAACAATAATGCTAATTTACCCTACAAGACTGATTGAAATTAATCACATCTTTACTAACAAGAAGTCAAATATTCTCTGAAGTATCAATAAATTCTTTTGTTTTAAACGAAATACAATTTGTTTCACTGGATTTTATACACAGTTCATTATTCCTCGTCGGAGTTACATAAAGTCATTCCAGAAAAGTAGGCTTGTATCATCCGCTAAACCGATTATGCTCTGATTTTAAGCAGTATTGGAATAAATGTCATTTATAAAAATTAAAAATAAAAATGGACCTAAACGCTGCCTCGGGGTACTCCGATGGTAATATCTACAGTTTTTGAAAATATATTCTTTTCGGGAGAGGGTAATTTTACAGTTTGGCGTCGACCATGGTATGATTTAAACCACTCGTGAGGAATGCCCGTAATTCCATAATTATACAATTATCCAAAAGAAGTTTATGTGACATTGAAGCGAACGCCTTAAGTAAGATCTAAAAATAGTCCTGCAGCTAAACAACTATTCTCAAAAGCATTCGTATTCAATTCAGTGTAGCCGAACAAGGCAGTAAGAATTCTTCTACCAACTAGAAAACCATATTGCTGAGAATAAAGTAAATTATGTTTTACAAAGTAATGTAGCATGTGTTGATAGACAACTATGTTTGGGAAAAATGGAAAAATACATATTGGATGATAGCTTTCCAGTAATTCGTAGTCACCCCGCTTATGAAGAGATCTAACAACAGCGTGCTTTAGCGCACAGGAAAAAGGTTTATGCAAAAAGATTGGTTGATACACATAGTAGTTGACGTTTATGTAAAAACAACTTTCAAATGAAAGGTATAGGGCAACAAGGGAATATACTACATTTTAATCATTGCTCAATTAAAGTGATAATTTAACTTATAAACAAACAAAGCGTTAAGTCTCACACAAGGTCTTATCACAATATGTCACTCAGATAATCACTCAGATCATATACCAATAAGGTTATAAGCCACATTGTGGTAAGCAAAATAGCGGCTAATCAACAGATTGTGAACAGAAAAAGCGATGAAATTTTGGAGATTCTTGAAGTGATGACTCCGTTTTTGGCGCAGACGAAAGCATAAAAGGTTAAGACTTTGAGGTTGTTTTTCTCCATATACTTAACAAAAATGTGGCTTATACCAAGGTTGCCTCGACCCTTTCAACTAATATAAAAGAAATTTCGGCGATTCCATTACAATGTTTATATTTATATAATGAAATGTGAAAATCGTTTCGTTTTACTTTATTGAATGAATTCGAAATCATATCCGTAATTTCACATTTTACGAAATAATAAGTAACTAAAATAGAAATGTGTATTCAAATCACAAAGTCAAATGTTCAAAGGGGAACCTGCATTAGCAATGGATGCATCTGTTTTTCACATATTTATTCATTACTATTCTGTAATATCTTGCACAGCTAGTGAAATAGCATCTTTCGGTTCATCTAACTGATTCCAATAAATTTGAGTTCCAATATCCAAATAAAAAGTAATCAGAGGTGTCAAATCAAATGTTCGAAGAATTTTTCCCGCAGTACCTGATCATCGAGATAATTAGCAAATTCCATTAAGATATCCCTATAACGAGCAGCTATAACAGCTTCTGATAAGTAGAACCAATTATTCTACATCTGGACATTGCGATGCACACTCCTATTTTTACTGGGTGTAATTGTGTTTCGTGTAAAATATGAGGATTTTCTGTCGTCCAAGTCTTCCAAGTTTTGCCAAATCACATATCTCGATAAATGAAACCATGCCTCATCAGAAGAATATGTTAAATTTAATGGATTATTGTCTCTTAAATTTTCGTTAAATTACTGGTAGTATTCTACTCTTGTCACATTGAGCTTCAATATCAGCGTATTGATGTTGATATTCATCAGCACACAATTCTATAGAATACTTCCACTCTCCGTGCTTGTTTTGTTGGGGGTACGAAAATATGTTCCAAAATGATTTTTTTTTCGTTCGAGAGGACAGGCATTGCAAAAGTAGGTCTGTAAAAACCACATTAGGTAAATTCCTTCAGTATAAATATGTTCTTACCATATTTCAAACATAAAGTAATTGATGTAGTCTTAATAAACAAAATAAGGTCGGGGTATTTTCAAAATATTAAAGAAATACGATTTTTAAACGGGGGACTACGATGAATTTGACATTAAATTTACAAGAAACCTACTGAATTCCTTAATCGCTAAGGTCAAGCAAATATTGATATCAGATCTGGAAAGTAGTGAAAGATCATGACAACCATAAATGATCTCTCGTTATACATTCTAACAAGTCAGAGGATACTATTGAAGGTGGACAAGTCCTCCCTTTACAGTTTTTGTCTTCCTCTGCCTGCTTGGTGTCCTCCTTTCTTAAACTCAGCGCGCGTGGCGAGGTTCATGCAATATTCCTTTTATAAGGATTCCACATCATATTATTTATACTAACAGGAAAGAATGCTGTTGATCGAGTTATTTGTTATTTCCTTAATTTCATTCCTCAAGCCCAGGTCCGATGGTGAGAATACGTTTCCTGATATGAAGATGCATGAACAGTGGAGGATACACTTCAAAAGTTTCAAAAATATTTAATGTTTTTCAACTGCTCAGAATATGCGAGTTGTTTGTGTGAACGTATACAACGCCAATGAAGAGAGAGTACTCATGCTCATAAATTCTCAGTGTTATCAGTAAAGACGCTTATACGTGGCATGCTTTTTATATATCGGGAAACTAAAATAAAGATAGTACATAGCCTTATTGTTTTTCAAAATATTCTCCATGGAGATCAATACACGTTTGCATGCGCTTGAACCAGTTTTCCAAGCACTTTTTCAACTCCGATTGAGGTACCTCCAAAATATGCATTTTGAAAGCATCAAACGCTTTTTCAGCCGTCGAAAAACGTTGGCCACGTAATTTTTGTTTAATGCGCGGAAACAATAGGAAGTCATTGCCAATTTTCAGTTGCCAAAAACTCTCTTGTTTGAGTTGATGTGTGAGAACTCGCATTGTCCTGGTGAAGAATGATCGTCTCCGGCGGTTGGTTTCCCTTATTTTTCCGAATACTTCTGGCAAACAAATGGTTGTGTACCATTCAGAATTGACCGTCCGACGTTGCACCAATGGTACATTTGCCACATGTCCGGTTTTTCCGAAGAAACAGCCAAGTATTTGCTTCGAAGTGCTTCGTGGGCGAAGAACTTTTGTTGGATTTGGCTCATCTTGAAAGACCCATACAGTCGACTGCTGTTTACTTTCAGACTAATAGGTATAGATCTATGATTCGTCACCTGTTACGATGTCATAGACATGTTTTGAAGCACCTTGATCGTATTTTTGGAGCATTTCGTTCGACCAATCCACACTAGCTTTGTTTTGACCAATTGCCAAATTATGCGAAATTCAGCGCGAACAAATTTTTTTGACGGCTAAATGTTGATGCAATATTGAATGTATGCTGGTCCCACTAATACCCAAGGATACCTCAATGTCACGATACGTCACATGCCGATCTTGCAATATCAGTTCCCGCACAGCATCAATGTTTTGCGGAACAACTGATTTTGAACGGCATTCACGAAATTCGTCAGTGAGTGAAGTACGGCCACGATTGAATTCGGCGTAAGTTCATCTATGCACTGTTGTTGAGAGAATCCACGTGGAAAATTGTAAAAAATAATGGCACGAAGATGTTCACGTGTTAATTTCTTTTTTTGGCCAAGATGATTTTTTAAGCCACTGCAAGTAACACAAATATCGTTTGTACGTCAAAATGTTCTGAGTAAGTATACTGTCAAAAAGGCCGAAATTTAGGATACAGGCGTCAGTTGTCAGGTGGCAGCACCTGGAACGCCTATTCTCGAAACATAAAAGGCATCCCTCGTACCCAGACAATGCAAGGACGTGTTGAGAAAATGTCTATCCATTAAAAAATGTAGTAAAGACTGTGGGGCAGCACAATAAACACACTGTTCGGATTACTCCTCCCGCACAAAGTATTAATTATTTCGGGTCAAGGAGCACTTTGTAATACAAACGATGAAATAAATTTTAAATATTTAATTCGTACCTAAATTACCATATATTTCGGGCTTATTTTTGCCAAAATGTTTTCATTTTTTTAATAAACACACTGTTCGGATTACTCCTCCCGCACAAAGTATTAATTAACTCGGGACGACACGTGTCTCGGGAATATGTTGATTCCCATTATCAAGTAGAATAACCGAATGATGATGATAATGAAAATTCAGGTAATTCCAAATCACATGTTGTCCCGAATTAATTAATCCTTTGTGCGGGAGGAGTAATCCGAACAGTGTGTTTATTAAAAAATGAAATATTTTGTCAAAAATAAGCCCGAAATATATGGCAATTTAGGTACGAATTAAATAGTTAAAATTTATTTTATCGTTTGTTTTATAAAGTGCTCCTCTCTTAAAATATGTATTCATTTTGGGCCCACTCACCCAACTGCTCTCCTTTTGCATTTTTTTTATCTGGCTGCCCTAGTACAATGCAATAGTTGTCATAGACATAATATGTTAAATAGGAAGACATATAATGTGTTCCCATTTAACAACACGTGCGAAATGCGGACATTAATTGATTCTGAGAAAAAAAGAGCGTTTAATGGAATCATCGTTGTACGAACTTTTTATACGCACGTGTGTAACTACCGCGCAATGGTTACAGTTGAAAATTCGTCGCGAATTTCGTCATACTTCAGCGATGCGATTTGCGCCTATGTTTAATCGGTGTTGGTGGGTTTGTAATACCCACGCGAATTTAAGTTGTATCGCGGCGTAGTTTATTCACACTTTCCTGCCGTTTATTTTTTTGTTCATTTTTCGTATCGCGAGTTCTTTCTTAGTACTGATTCGGGTGCGTTTTCGGTGACAACTTTATCACTACAAGAAAAAATAGGGTTGTACATTGAAGGTGTTTCAAAGCTTATTTTAAGTTCGAGCAATAGTTCAATATAATATTGAAACAAAGAATATTGTTGTGAATTGCGCTCGGCTGCACAGGGAATAATTTTGACATATAGGTAAATATATAATTACATAACTGCATGTAACAATTTTTTGTGCAAATATATCTACTTACTTCTGTTGTTATCAAACCACATATTTAGTAATTAACGAGGATGTGATAATAATAATAATAATAATGACTAGGATTTTATTTGTTCTTCCGTACTCTCTCTATTTTTATTCTGTATTAAATCATAAACCTAGAGATTAGATACGTACATAGATTTTACTTATATTCATTTACATGTTTTATGATTTTTAAACAACGCACGCATGTTATAATTTTTAACGCGGTGTGAAAGGGAGCGTTGCTATAGTAGCTATGTAGATAAGAACAGTTAATGTCGACACGTGCCAATATCATTCAATGAATTCGTAATCAGTTTTTACGTTTGATTTTTATGACAAAGTTTTATGTTGTAAATAAATTACAAAAAGCCTTTTAATGGATTGGGTGACGAAGATACACCGATCGTTAGTGATATTGTCAAGTTATTTACTTCGGTACATAACTACAGTGGGTCAATAAAGTATTTGAACAGCGTGCATTTTTTACATGCAGACACAATGAAAAAAGTATCAACATTATTAACTTCTAAGACATTGCATATAAAACCCCCTACATTACAATTCAACTCAAAATTTCAAATGGGATTACGAAATTAAAACAAAAATTCCAAGCCAATAAAGTATTTGAACAAATACAACATATAGAAAAACAATTAACAATTCTGGCATAATGTTTGTTTTTAATATTTCGTTGATAAACCATTATTATCTAAGACACTTTTTAGTCCGTTTGGCTAGAAGTAACCAGTTTTTGTGTGACTTCTGGTGATATTTGACCTCAAGTTTCCTGAAGGCATCGTTTCAGGTCAGTCTTATCTCATTCTTTTTTCTTCCTTAGTTCTGGGTCAAATATATGCCAAAGGTTTTCGATTGCTTAAATCCGGACTTTAAGGGAATGTGGAGGTACTTTAGGCAATCTGTATAGCAACCATTCCTTAACTATGCGTGAGGTGTGCTTAAGGTCGTTGCCGTATGACAACATATAGTTATTTTTTATATTCAACTTTTCTACGCTTTTTGAGATTTCGTGTTGTGTTCAAATAGCTTTTGGCTCCTAAAACTCCTTCAATGAAATGTAACTGACCGACAGCTTTGTATCACATACTACCACAAACCATGACAAGACCACCTCCATGCTTCACAGTGGGGGCTAAGTGTTCTTTTTGTAATTCTGTTATTGGTTTGCGTCAAACCATTTGTCATCCATCCGATCCGAAAATATTAAACTTGTTTTCGTCCGTGTAAAACACCTTTCGGCAAAATTCCAGAGGTTTATCTTTGAACAAATTCGCATACTGTACGCGGTTCGCTCTATTAGCTTCCCTATTAAATGGCTTTCTGTGTGTTACACGCCCATGGTAATTGGACTTACTTAATACTTTTCCAACTGTCTCTGCACACACGATATTTCCCAATGATGAGCCTATATGCGCGGCTAACCTGCTTGCACTAATTTTTGGATTTTTTTTCACCTCGCTCAAAATTTGTTTCTCATCGCTGCTGCTTAAAATCTTCGGACGACTACTGCGAGGTTTATTGTCGACACTATTATTACGTTGGTATGTTTGGAAGATATAGTAAGTTCTATAAGGTTTTCTTCGATCTGCGGCTATTTGCCCTGCTTATGCAGTACAACAATAATTTGTTTCTCAACTTCACTAAGTTCTTTTATTTTGCGACCCATGTTACAGACTGCCTACGAGTGTGGTTTTATGCTCTCTTAATGTGCTTTTAGAAGTAAACACATCGCGTTTTCCCCCGCGCGTTCAATCACGCTTAGTATTCCTCTATTTCTTTACCAAAAATCAAGTGTTCAAATACTTGGCTTGGAATTTTTGTTTTAATTTAATAACTGGTTTCCCATGTTTACTTTTGAGTTGAATTGTAATGTATAGAATTTTATATGTACTTTGTAAATGATATTTTTTCTCATTGTGTCCGTGTGTAAAAAATGCACGGTGTTCAAATACTTTAGTTACCCATTGTATGTATGTACTACTTCGGTAAGTCTATGTTAATGGAAGGAGAAGGGATGTTTATGCGGCTGAGCTGAGTCGCTTCCAAAAAATTAATAAACTCGTTTACACACATCGATTTTACTTATTTTACTAATTAATGACCAACTCTATAGTTTTATAAACAGAATTACTATTGAAATCCAGACAAGAAATGATACGCACAAATAGAGTTCTGCTATTTATTTTAGGATGCTATCTATTTTACATTAAAATTACAATTGTTTTGTATACCTATCTGCCTTTTCGTCTGGTCCTATTTCTAATACCCAGTATCGGGAAATCCAAACCGCACAAATTAATTTGTGCGATGTGGATTTCCCGATACTGCGTATTAGTGATACCAGCCCACAGTGCTTGCAATTCTTTCACGGATTATGGTCTTATTTACTCATAAAATTGTAAATTTACGGTCGAGCACATGCACGTTGTAAAAGTGTTCAAAATACCATTATGCGTATGTGTTGAGCAATGAATTTACGGTTTGTGAGTCAGTTGGAAATACTTAATATACTTAAATACTTAAAATTTCTTAAGTTAAATGTTTGACTATTTTGTTTACTGAGGTTGACCTCTGGGTGGCGCTGCTGAAGCGTCATTAGGGTGCACCTATAAAGTGGGGAACATGCGCACCATCAAAACGAATGTGAAGGTAAGAAGGCGGTTGTTTGACGTAAGAATAGATATACACACGTACATACCTCTGTAAAGAGAAAAGCAAGTAAATCTTCTTCAAACCTAAAAACAGTGTCTCAATCCAACAAATACATTGCATTCTGTCGGGAAAAACATCTTTATTTTGCTTACTATAGACGATACAGATATATCTATCGCCCTGTTATTTCAACCGCCAAGCGTCTTTACAATGACAAGTTATATGCATCTGCAAATAATAAAAATAAAACAGCATGGACTATTATTAACAGCAATGTAAAAAATAAAAATTCTCATAAAATCATTAAAGAGATATCAATAGATAATAATATAATTACGGACCCATTAGAGATTGCAGATACCTTCAATAATTATTTTGTTAATATTACAAATGATATTGTGGCTCAATTCCAACAAAGAGATTTTGACAGTAAGGGTCTTGTTTGGTGTGATAGTTCCATTTATTCTGATGTAGTAACTGAAACAAATGTAGCCTCTATTATTATATCTTTAAAATGTACTATTGACTGTGGTTTTGATAATATTAATAATAATATAATAAAGCGTGGTTGCCGGTATCTGGTGTAACCGCTTACTGTCCTGGTAAATTGATGGGATCTTCCCTAAATGTCTAAAAATTAGTAAAGCAATTCCGGTGTACAAGAAAAACGATGCTAAGGAGATACAAAATTATAGACCAATATCCATGATATCCCCGTTTTCTAAAATTATGGAAAAACTAATATGCGACAAAATCGTGTCATTTTTATTACATCATGATATGCTGAGTGATTCCCAGCACGGCTTTCTTGGGTCTCGTTCGACTCAAACCGCCAATTTGCGTTGCATTAACCGGCTGCATAACATCATTAACAGGGATCAAAAGTGTGTGGGTGCTTTTATGGACCTCAGTAAGGCCTTTGATCTGGTGGATCACAAAATATTGTTTGAAAAACTATTTATTTATGGTATTCGTGGACCGCTGTTGCATTGGATAGAATCGTATTTATCAGGTCGCTCGCAAATTGTTCTAATTGGTTATCATATGTCAAATCCCTTAAAGTATTTGAGAGGAGTACCACAGGGATCAATGATTGGCCCGTTATTATTTATAATCTATGTAAACGATCTACCAAATTTTTCTAGTGCGAGCAATATAGTTATGTATGCTGATGATACCAGTATTTTGACAGCTAGCAGTACCAAACACGAGTTAATAAACAAAACACAAATTAAATAAATTTACCAATTGGTTTCAGAATAATAGACTACATTTAAATATTGAAAGAACAGTTTTTGTTCATTTTACACCGGGCACATCTGGGATCCATGTGAGCAGTCTACTGCGCATTGAATCCAAATCGATTCAGCAAGTGGTGAAAAACAAATTTCTACGGGTACACCTGTATGGATTAGGAATCGCATATCGGCAATGTCTCCGAGAAATTGTCATCCGTGTGCTATGCGCTGTATAGGTTGAGAAGTGTGGTTGGAAGGACTACAATATTATCATACTATTACTCGCAGTTTGAATCGCGATTACGATACGGCATTACCTTTTGGGGGTCAGCCAACTCTGTAATAAGAATACTGAGACTGCATAAACTGGCTGTTAGGAATATATCCGGGGTGCCTACGTATGAGCCATGCCGCCCTATTTTTAAGTCCCTGCAATTATTAACGATAACAAACCTATACATCTTGGAGATTGCTTTGTATGTGAAAGCAAATGAAGCTCAATTTGTTAAAAATAGTGACTATAACGAATATTTTACTCGACATAGAAACGTTTTCTGCATCCCGGTGCATTCCCGCAAAACTTTCGAAAACTCTCCCTTGTATATGGGTATCAAAATATTTAATGCTATTCCTTCGGAATTCAAGGCAATGAGATACAGCTTGTTTAAGCGTAACCTCAAGGGCTTTCTATTAGAAAATGTTTTCTACTCTTTAGAGGAATATTTTAATTTTAATAATGCCGATTGATTAGAATACATAAGAATTATCTTGTAACATGTCCTATACCAAATTTGGTCTACTGGGCTCAATAAATATTGTTATTGTTATAATAAAGAGGGTTTGGTAAAATTTCCCAGCCAAGTTCAGAAAGTTTTTCGCCGGTCACTCTTGAGGTATGCGGCTTGGCGGTAGCCTGTAAGAATACCACTTTTATTCGATTGATCAAAGAAAACTGTTTTTGATTGAGTGCTGCTTGTACTCCCTGAAGCTGTTCACAATACAAGTTAGCAGTGACGGTTTGATAATTTCCCAAAAACTCACAATGGACATTCTTTTTCTTGTCCACCAAACACACAATAAAATCTTGTTTGGGCGCAAAGAAGCTTTGGGATCGTGTGGTACCGAATCAGTAGGCGATAACTGATGATAAGAACGCTTGGAATTTGAGTACAATATTCCACCTTTCGTCGTGGGTTAACAATCGATCAAGAATTGGTTTATTATCCTAGCGTGAAATGTTTGCCGAACGAATTGTAAGGCGACTTAATTTGTTAACATTTGACAATTCATATGGGACCCATTAGCATAACTTCCACCTCTTTCCTATCTGATGAAGGTGGAAACGACTGGTTCGATCACTAACATTGAACCTTCCTGCAAGCTCTAGGCACGTTGTACTGGAATTTTTCTCCACAATCCGTTGAATACCCTCGTTACTAATGATCTTCGGTCTCCTAGAGCGTGCTTCATTGGTCAAGCTGACATCTCCCGAAGAAAGTTTTGCAGTGGACGTGTTTCATATATATATTTTTTGGTATATACATACGTATGTTGTCCAATATTGTGTGGTATTAATTATAATATTCTATTAAATAATCTTCACAATTGTAGTTTTAAAATAACATTAACTTGTGTTTTTCCATCCTATCTAGGTAACAGAAAATGATTGCATCATACCTGAGTAATCAATCGTCTTTGTTTGCTACTGAATCTGGTGTGCCTCAAGGTTGCAATCTGCATCCGTTATTATTTTTTATCTTCGTCAATGATTTAAGTGCCAAACTCACTTGCAAGAAACTTCTTTTTGCAGATGACTTGAAATTAGATGCTAAAGTCAATAGTTTAAATTACTACTTAGAACTGCAAAAACATCTTGTTATCAACTAGGATCTTGGTGTGACAACATTCAGCTTTCACTGGACATCTCTAAATGCAACGCACTCTCTTACGGCTGTTAACCTAACCCTATCAATTTTAGATATTGTTTCAAGAATGATATTATACCTCGGTGTACCTTTTTTTAATCATTAGAAATATTAAGTCTTCCTCTACAATTGATCCGATATTAACTGTATATTTTGCTTATGATAGGAACGTTGCAAATTGGAGTGCGCGTCAGTTATAAGGAATCTTATTTACGAAACTTATTCTGATATGTTGCAGAAGGTCCAACGGAAATTTTTGAAATTCTGATATTTTAAAATTTACGGTGTGTATCCAGCTCAAGGTTTTAGTCATGGAACTTTACTTAATACATTCCACTTCGAATCACCTGAACTTTGCCAAAATCGTAATGATATTCTTCTTCTGAATCTCTTTACAAAATTCGTTCACAAATACTGCCCTGGCAGTAGTATCTACGCCTTTTCTATACATACAACAAATGTTGAAAATTTGGCACTTGGACGCTGCAGAACTTATAATAATTATAATATGTACTATAATAACACTGGTTAATAAGAGTATTGTCCCAAGCAAAAAATGCCTGATTCCCATATACTTTTGCATGCTGAAATCAATTATGTTTTCAGAATTTCTCCATCACCCTTAGTTTTTATGTTCTATTATATTCGCTTATCCACTTAAAATATGCATGCATAGATATAGTAAGACAGCATGTCTTGACGTTATTTCGGTTGTCGGCTAAAGCTCGGAACTGATCAAGCAGCATGCAATGGTTAATGTTTGAACATGTCTTTACGTGTTAAGACCTGCATTTCCACTTTCTTAGATAGCATCTAATGTTATTTCAGTTATCGTAGAGCTCAGTGAATGAACATGTACGCTGACATTGTTAACGTTTTAAAGAGTGTTGCGTTGTGATGCGTTCAAGCTATTGTAATGAAACCGCGAACATTTGATCACCTATAAACATGCCAAGGAAATGTGTAAACCACCCGAACTCTTTTTGCTACATTTGCGGCGAATTAACATTTAAATATCAAAAACGGTCTTTCACACCTCCCCTTAAAAAGCGGTAGGAGCAGTATTTCAAGTGTAAAGTAGGTGATGAACACAAAAGCTGGGCTCCCCATATTTGCTGTGTTACGTGCGTCTAACTTCTTCCAGCGTGGGCAAAAGGTAAACGATAGATGTCTTTTGCTATTCCTATGATTTGGAGGGAACCGTCAGATCATATTACTGATTGATATTTTTGTCTAACAAATGTAAGTGGTATGACTTCTAAGTCCAAATTCCATATTCCATCTGCACTGAGACCAGTATCTCACAGTCTGGAAAGTGCTGATGATACCAATGCAAATGAAGCCCTGCTATGTTGGCAGACTATTGCTGGGCGCTGAAGAGATATGTTTCTGATGCAAAGTACAGCCGAAAATCATATATCAGCACATTTTCCAAGTAAACATTTCACTTTCTACCTCATTTTTTTATGATTTATACACATATAATATATACTTTCACAAAATTTCATTGGTTTGTCACTCTGAAACCCTGCCTGATAGAAAAATTCTGAAAACAGATATGAAATAAGTGTAAAAAGTACTACTAAGTTCACCCACTTTACCTCGTGGGACAAAATAAATCTGAAATTTTGTTGACCAGTGTAATTATAGTACATATAATAAAAATATAGAACTAAGTACATATTAGGGATTTCTCGGAATTTTAATCTGTAGTGTACTCTGTCCCGCTAGATAGAGCAAAACCCTGTTCAATATTAACGTCATTGCGTGACGTGTCTATATTTAGTAGGTTAATTATGGTTTAACCTAGCCCTAGAACCTGGCCCAATACGTTTTTCTATTGTAGTTTGTACTGAGGATGGCAACTTAATTGCCGAAATATGTACGTAGAGGTAATTTAGTTTAACTGTCTTTTGGTTTCTATATTTGAGGATAGAAGAATATGACATGTTTAATTAATTTAAATGATTAAATTTTATTTTGAAACAAAGATCTGTAATTCTAGATTATGTGTTGTACAAAACATTAGCGTACATATTTGCAATGACATCATTTACAGCACATTTAGGTTATCAAAATTGTTGTAATAACACAGCACTTCCGTGTAATTCATTAGACCTTAATTATACTTTGTGTTTGCATATATGTGTGTGTAACACTTAACTAGATGTAGTGTTCCTGTCACACAATGGAGTAAAGCATACGCGTGTAGATACATATATACAAGCATTTGCCTGCTTTTCGTAGAAAACGCTTATCTGGATTTATATTTTTTCTTTGTTCTCCGCTGCGTTTGAAACAAATTATCAGGTAACTGAACTTAAAGTACATATATGTATGTACATCCTTTATTTGATATACTGTTAGTAACATTTTAGTGCTCACATCGTGGATGACATAGGCTGTTTGTAAAATACTCTGACATATTGTTATGGCTGATTCGTCATTCAATTGCATATATTTCACCGTTCAATCGCTGAGGAAGGAGAAATGGTCCTATTAAGTAATCATCGATAATACAAATATTGCCAGTAAAGGTTTGTGGGAACCGTGATATAACTGTGGCATCTGAGTTTCCATCAGATCATGCGCGGTTATTATGGAAAATCATAATTTCGTGTCGCCAGAAATTGGCTTCATTAGTAAACAATACAGCGGCAGCAAAATTTTGATTATTCGCAATCATTCCTAAAAACCATTGATACGGGTTCATTTACTTGTCAAGCAATTGTTCTGATACTACTTTCTGAATGATTTACAATAATTTAAAGAACCTGGTCGTCAAGTTGTGAATTTCTAACAGTTCTAGGTAGAGATGGGCAGTTCAGTTCATTTTATAGATACGTGTCGTAGCTCTAGTTCATCTTACTGAACTGCATCTGTGAGTTAGTTCGCAGTTCACTTAGTTCACTTCAGATTACTGGATGGACTGATTTTTTGAATTGTCTATTATTTAATATATGGTATTACTTTTATTTGGTATTTTTCTGTAGAATCAATATTTATATAAGAGTAAATTAAATATATTGCTTATGGAATTTATAAATGATTAGTTTTTATTTCATACACACCTAATTCAGTAACTTTCAATCTATAATATGGTGACACATGTATAAGAGTTCGTACGTATTACGATATATTCATAACATCATTTAAATACGCGCTGGATAAATTGTATGTAGGTACATATATGTAATTTATTTTACAGATAATACAGTTAAATATATGGTAATAGATATATAACGAACAATTTTTTTTATAAAATTTAAAAATATGCGTTGTTATAATGGTAGTAATGAACGATGAACTACTAAAAATAATTTTACTAATATAGTTCATTCGAGTCCTTGCAAAGATACGTGTCTTTGAATTAGGTCGTTCGCGAACTACCCATCTCTAGTTCTAAGTGTTTCCATTTACTTGTAAACGAAGTTGCAGTCTAGCAAACGTTTCAGGACATGGTACTTGGATCGGTATACATACGACTAGCCTCTAAGGCATTATTATGGATTACCATTATATGGCTAATCCATATAAAAAATGAATATTAGCCATTTCAGAATTTGTAAACGCGGGCATCGTTAAAAAGTCATAACAACAAAAATACCAATAAACATAAAAATGTGTTTGACGCATTAATGAATAACTAATTGTCAGAATTACAAAGGCCGCTAGTAGTTTCTTATTAATTTTGACAACCAGTGGCTTGAATTGTAGAAAATACGTAATTAATTAAGATACAGAGTTCTCAATAACGAAAGAACGTATCACACATGTTTATAGGAACTTTTCATCATAAAAGTGAAAGACGAATCTTCAACATTAATATTTCAGATTACTTTGGACGTACCTTGTATGCAGTATAGTACGCGTGATGTCGCCGTTCTGAGAATGTGTCATATTTCTTTTAAATTTTATTACTTTCATCCATATTTGGTGAAGTAAAACGGCTGAGTAGCGTCACCTAATGTCGTTGGTAACATCTGTTACGACTTGTCTGTGTGATATTTACCAGGATCACAATTTTCAGAACTTTGGAAACTCCCCACGTATATTTCGTTCCATCATCTAAATCGCTCAGTAGGCCAAAACACTGATTGAAATTGTTGTAAAAATTGATCCTTTTAATTATTTATAGAATGCTTCCTTGATTGTTAAAAAGAATACATAATTTGATGACAGAACTATGCAAAACAGTCTGGTTATGAAATAATAATGCGCAAAATATAAATAATTAGCATTTTATATTGAACACTTTAGTCTTTCTCCTGAACTTAGTGATGACTATCTGATTTTTTTTGGAATTTGTTCACTTCTTTTGCCATCTAGTTGTATGTCTAAATTCTACTTATTTATACATGTTATTTACATTGTAATTGTTAGCCTATATCTATATATTTACCATACGAAATTGTTAATTACCTAAGATATTACATTTTATAGAACTTATGATTAGAGGAAGGTTAGTAATTTTGTTAATTTTGCCACAAAAAATAAGAAATATAAGTAAAAATAAAAAATACCCTTACCACCTCAATGAGCGAAGAACTGCTGGATACGTATTTCGGCAACTAAGTTGCCATCCTCAGCAGAATCTACGAAGGAAGATAATGTTAGACGTCGCACTCTGGGAGATTTGCACCACACAGAATACCACTTGAATAACACTGTGTTATTCAAGTGGTGTTATGCAGTGCATATGCACATCTAAAATGCATGCAAGTTTCAACCTGATTGGAACGATGTAGGCGATGTGTCGCGTAAACGTACCTTAGTAACCGGATATCCCTCGTATTTATTATTGATTTTGATTTTTGTTATTGCTTATAGAACATTCTTCTTAAAAGTGTTAAATATTACAGTAAAAATGTTTTATTAAATTAAGTACGATTTTAATATGAAGATTTTAAATACTTAATTCATAATTTTTGTGCCTGGTATTGTTTTGTAAATTATTTTGAAACCGCATTTTGCAAAAAAGCGATTATTACAGAGAATGGCTTGGATGAATCACTGAAACCTGTGGTAAACGGAGCATAAACTCGAAAAAAGTTTTCGACCGTATAATTTGAAGGAAGTATATAAGTACATATTTATCTTTTGAAAGAGGTAATTGCCGCTTTTTCGATGTTATTCGATAATTGTGCACCAAAACAACAGGATAAGAGGCGAACAAAGGCTCTCGCAATCAAGCAAACCGGCATCGTTCATTATCGATTCCTTATCTTATTTGGAAGTAAAATAGATATGTCTAATGTATACCTTTAGCTTCCGCTCATTATATCCAACATTGAAACACGAATAGGTAAGAATATAAAGCTCGCATCAATTTTGTTTAATATAACAAGCAACTTAACACACGGGTGGCTCCTATCGATTCTCATTATCTCATGCATTGGTGAACTTTCGCACGTGCTTCCTTTTTTTGCGTTCCACTTTCGCCTCATCACCTATCGTAATTGATGAGTCATAACTCTCAGTAGGTTTCTTTTGAACAGAGTAGGCAACAACTATTCAGGATAACAACGCAAAACAACGATTCAGTAATGAGGCTCTGTTGTTCTTGTTCTACAGTAATAATCACAATACTTGTAACAAAACAATAAAGAAATATTTAAATAAATCCAGCGCAAAACGTCTGACAGATTCTAAAGAAAGAAAATCCCCCTGGTTCTTGGTGCATCCATAGTAGATTAACTAGGATACTTGAAAATTTTAAATTCAAAATTATACCCATTGGAAGCATGATATAAGGTCTCGTATTAAGGAGATTAGCAAAAAAATATCTACCTAACTTCTAAATTAAAAGTTGAATTGTACCGAAGATCATATGAAAATCACAGACGCTTTCTCACACGATTATGTCGGTGTTATGCAGCGGCGGCTCGTGAGTTATTAGAGGTAAGGGCTGCACAAAAAATAACTGTAATTTAATGCCTTAAAATTCTTGCATTAATTTTATTGATCGCGAAAATCACAAGCTTAAGAACTAAACTTAAGAATTAAATTGCTTTTTTTCCATTTTGAACCAAATCCGTTTCTGTTGATTACATAGCTAAAATATGTAACTATTCTTGCGTATCTTTTTTGCCCTTTTGTGCGCTTAAAAACATTATCGCTTGGAACATGGTCCTGGATTGCTCTATCCACGCTGACCGTTAAATCAACTAACCCTCTAAAAATTCCAGAATTGTTTAATGACTTATATTTGTCACGCCCGTGCAGTGCCGGCCCAAATTCTCCACAAAATTTTATACAATCAATGATTGAAAAAGCATATCTTTATTTTTCTGGATTTTCTTTTCCCGGTGTAACATACTCCTGCAAATGCTGGACATTTGTTACGCCTTTGGAGCTCCATGAAGTGGACAATCATGGAAAACATAATAATCTTGTTTTTCGCTACCACATGCCACGAAAGACCTTCATGAATTTTGTTAGTAAATTGTCTTTTATAAGAACTGTTTATCCATCATCTTATTTAAGAATTTTCATCATCTTATTTAAGAATTTTATTTATTTTATTTCGAATCAAACCAAATCCTTATTTCTATTCTTTTGCTATCCATCTCAAAACAATTGTATTACCACTTAGTTTTGATACAAAACGACTTCGTTTTAGT
>JARFOC010028808.1:0-32173 GCA_031763485.1 Osmoderma eremita
TTTAAATGACTACCTACTACTCGAATAACAAGCGTAAAATTGTCAAATTTTGGGCGCTTAATCCCCGCTAACATTTTGTAGTACATTTCTGGGCAATAAAATAGCAGAGTTAACATGAAATTTTATTTATTGATGGACCGGGCTTTTCAGTTCTGACCTTATAATTTTTCTTATACCTGAATATATATTTTTTAAAGAAATGTTGATTTTTATTTATATGTATCTATCTTTCATATCACTTCGATTACATACATAAAGCACCTTTTTATGTAAATTTGTCGTACATATTTGATTAATAAAAATACTTTACTTCTACTTTCTGGCATTTAGTATATTCCTGGATATCAACAAATTTCGATACTTTTCTTTTCATTATCTATTCACGGTCTCAAAGATGTGTTCCCGAGCTACTAAAAAATTTTAATGGATTATTATCAATTTTACATATAGGCAAGAGGGCATCTTCAGCTTAAATACACGATAAATGTATCTACAATAAAACCCTTAACAAAAGAAAACTTTTTTTAATTAAAAATTAGTGAATCGAAGTTCTCTGAAACAAAAAAGTAAAACAGATATGTCTAAATATAAATTAATGTATACAAATACACCAAACAAATTAATGCAAATATAAATGTAAAAAATTGGAGTGATTTTTTGCAGCAAATCAACGAAGTAAGAACAACGCCTCATGCGATACAAGGGATAGTAATTCAAACAATGGCTAGGATTGAAAATTTTGCGCACTTATTTCACGGATGCGCAGCGACCGCAAGGTGTTCTTTGGTTTTAGTGGCATCAAAATGGATATCGCTGATTGCAACACTTGATTTGGGGAGTTTCCACAAGATTTCTTGGTACGCTGTATGTATAAATATAATTAGAAAGTAATTCGAAGAAGTCTGAGGTACTATTAAATAAATAAACAACAAGATTATTTGAAGGTTACATTAATGTTCCCCATATTTCAAAGAATGTGTTTGTATTACAAATACATGTGTAGGTGGTACATTTCTATGTATGGATACCCATATATATAGGCAAATATCTGCAGAAGCTCTTCATTAGCAGAGCAGTGGCCAAAATGAAAAGAGTCATTTTAGTTATTTGTTTGGTTGTGATTTTATCGGCGTTCTTTCAAGGTAACACCAGCTTAGTTGATAGATTTAAATGTGCAACTATGTATTTTCATTTTCATATATTAAATTTTAAATTTGGCAACTGTTTCTATGAAATAGAATTTGTGTAAATCTAGTTATAGATTATACATATTTTCATACGTATAGTAGGCAATATTTTAAACGTCCTCACTAGCCAAATTTATTCTAATTTATTTTTCTAATTTGCTATTTATTATAAGAATATTAACGCCTCGCAAGTGGTGCGTTAATATCCTATTATAGAACAGTGTGCTATAATATATAAAGTAGGGTAATTTGGTTTTTCAAGAGTGGTAAATTGAAATTTCAAACCTTAGAAAATGTAAAGTCAAACCGTGTCAACTGTAAACGTAGTAGGTTTAAACATCAAATAATCACAAATGTACATCAAATCTAATTTTTCTAATTGCAGGTGGACTACATAATAAATTCTCATTCATTTGACATTAAATTTAAGGAGTATAAAATATCAATAGAAAATTGACAAATTCATTTTAAATTGAATACAAATGTCATAGCCCAAGCAGCAAAATTCAAAATTGCCGCAATTATTTTCAGTAACTTCAACATTACAGCATGAAATTACCTACAATTTTGTATTATATCAATGGGTATTTTAATATCTTTAAGTTGAAGTTACTAAAAATAATTGCGGCAAATTTGAATTTTGCTGTTTGGCAGGTTGTTACCAACCACCAAATTTCGAATGATTATATATGTTAGGAAAGAGTATAAAATAGGCACATTAGAAAAAATAGCATAAATAACTCCTGTCATAAGACACTTGTCGCACTTAGTAGTAATTAGTACCCTCCTCGCTTTGGTCGTTGGATGCTAAGACCTATCTTATGACACTCCTTTCTTAATATACTATTTTATGCTACCTATAACCTATTGTCAGTTATTTTTTATACCTATATATATTGCTTAGATTGTATACTTTTACGCACTTAATTTACAGAAAGCGGTCCAAATATCATGGTTGGTGCATACGCTGCAGCCAGTCCTGCCGCATATCCTGAAAGTCCCTTTTTTAATTGCCACCCAGCTTGTAGAATAGGATGCAAAAATTGATGATTGTGAATGTCTCACATTTTTTTCTGAATAAATCATAGTAAGGAATATATACTGTTATTTATCTAACATGAAAGAGGTAATCTTCTACCTCCTTTCCTTTAATAACAGAATGATATTTAAACCGAAAACACAGGCAATACTCCTGTTAATACATAGTATCTACACATAGTATCTATATACTTGTGATTTTAAGGACGGGTAAATTTCCCGCTACATCAGAGTGAATTGATCATCTATCCACCTCATATTGCGTCAGTGGCGTCTCAAGCAGGATGATGTATCCGAATAAATATGTATTCATTTATAAAGGTTTTTAATTTTCGTAACTGGTAAACTTACACACTGTAAGGACACATAAATGAATCAAATAGATGATGCTAATGTATTCCACGTAATAAAAGTATATAAAAAAGAGTTCTTATGTAATACTAGTGGCCCGCAACGAATGGATGAACTTGTTGGAAGTGGTTAATGTTTCTCTCATCTCTGTATATATTCCATTCCGTAGAAGTTTCGGGGCTACCATGGGAAACAAGGCAGAATTTGTCTCCGGTCGTCGCTAATATTTTTATGGAAGTGTTCCAATAACAAATCCTGATTGCTTATCACCTGAAACTGAAATGAAGCATAGCACTGTAAGAATTTGTAACTTTTCTGAATACACAGCATCCGGACATACGTTTTATCATGGGGACGAATGAGAAGGCCGTCTTGCGCTTCTAAATCTTCTTGTATGCCGTTACGCTAACGGTAAACTGTAACATGCACCTTATGGCAAACTGACCCACTCGGATTATTACATGAATACAACAACCCTTTTTATTTCTCAGCCCGACACTATCGCCTAAGAATTGCTCCAGGTCACAAGCTCACTCGTCAAAAATAATTTCAATAAGCAGGGCATCCGTACAACCATGCAGCTTTATGGTAACCTAAAATCGCAAGCCGACTGCAAAGAGCCAGGTAGTTAGTACAGCGTATGCCCTATATTCAAAGTGTCACCGATAAAATAGGCAAACCACAGTATAAACATAATATCAAAACTTCAAACCTATCTGAGATTCAATCTAGAGAATGAATCTCAGATATATTACCGTCGGTTAAAGACAAAACATACACACCCATTGTGTACACCGTATCCATTGTTCTTGCGGTAGTGTAGATATAGCAAAAAACAGAGCGGTTTGTCAGCACGCATATAACAGAACACGAGCACTGTACAACAGTGATGAGCAAACCATTTTGTTCTGTGGGTCATATAAGATAAGGAAAAGTTTACAGGGGCCACATACTTTTTCGTCTTTTATTAAAGTTGGTAACGTTTAACTTTTCATTGTGTCTATTCATTTCTATCAAGCAGAATCTCATCTCTCAGATAGGTATACGCGACAAAGCTTCTGTCCCAGAAACTCCATAATTAGTGTAGAGGAATCCGAGAATACATTGAAAACCATATGGAGACGACAGTTATATTCTACTCTTCAATTGGAAATCAGGCCTTTTCGAGTCGCGGGGTGGATTCGAAAAGGCCTGATTTCTAATTGAAGAGTAGAAACGCCCCGCCCTTTAAGACAAACCCTATATAAATCTGTTCCCTAGCATTGATTAGTGTGGACGTCAAAGTGGAGGTGTCCTCTCCACCCAAGAAACAAGTTGCTAATCTACAAAACCATCTTCAGACCGGTCCTGATCTATGGTGCGTTAGTGTGCGAGCCCATGGCAACATCTAAACTGAAGACTCTCGAGGTTCTTCGGAACAGGAGTCTTCGGCTGACCGTAAGTGCCGCTTCCGCCGTCCGGAACGAGCAGATTCATAGAGATCTGAACATTCCAACATTTACTAAGTTTCCCCACATAACCTTAAGTTCTGAAAATCCCTGTGCTCAAGGCGGTTGTCGATCCCCAAGATCGTTCACCTCCCTTGGTAAGAACGAGCTGCCTCGTTGATGGTTCGGTAGGGTACTCTCCAGCCGTGCGACGACCGCCCTCGTAAGTTGGCTTAGATAAATTAAAAAGAGATAGATAATAAAAATAATTTTTGAAAATGAATTTTTGAGTGTCTTTGGTTTTCCTGATTTTCCTTAAATTTTCCATGCGTTGCGAAGTAGACCTATTTATCTGAGGTGACAGGGTGAAGGACATAAGATTCCTACCCCAGTTGCGAAGTGAGTTGATAAGTCTCTGAGCAGCGTTTAACCACAGACGATGCAACCCAGAAGGAGCTCCGTGCAGCTGAGAGCGAGACGTCGGTGAGATCACAAAACAACGGCACGGTTTCCACTTGGAAACCAAGATTCGGATTCCAATGTGAAGAAGGTACGCGTTTAGCTTGTAATTTAGGTTGCAAAGTGGGATTCGGGTGTAAGAAGGATTATGTACTGAAGGATGCTGACAAATGCGTAGGTACTACCAAGCGAATCTTAAATTATGAGATACGTAACGAAAGCTTCTTGTTTACACTTTGACAATAATCTAGATAAAAACTGAACATGTTGAATAAAATAGATTTGTAGTTTCAAGCACAAATACAAATGGTAGCATAAAATACCACCAGAACAACGTTTTATCATTTTATAATCGTCAACAAATCATTAAGAAAGCTGCAATTGCACGAGGATATCGTTTCTCTTTCGATATTGCGTATTCGGTAACAGTAAAATTCGATTACTAGACAGTTTCACCGTATAAAATCGGTATGACTTGAAATGAATAAATCGTGTTGTCAATGTAAAAGTTATTTATTTGTTTGTTTTAAGACCGTCAAAATTTTCGTATAATATGGCGTTTCGTCTTGGGCACCAAATTTCTTGTAATATTAAACAAAACGTAAGTGCTTTAACAGGTTTCTAATAGTATTACAGTAGGGTTTGTTATAAAACTATTCGTCAGGTGTACAACTTTACTGGATACCTTCAACGAAAAGTTATAGAATTTGACAGGTTTGACATTTACTGACATATGTACTCAGATTGAATTTTCGATATATTTGTATTTGCGTATTTCTATCCTTCGTCATTTTTAGTAATTCCTGATTTATCCAATATTGCTTTCAAACTTATAAAATAGTACATTATTTTTTATATTTGCAACTAAGGGAAAGTGCTCTATGAAAAACCTGGAACAGCAAATTAGCCAGTGAACGATTTTTGTCAATTAGGTTGCGGGCATAAATTCACACTTCACAAGAAGAAAGATATTACATCAATTACGTTAAGCATAATAACTAACGATCAATATCTTAATTTAGATACGTATTTTACCTACTATTATTATTGAATAGCCAAAGATAATTGAAATAAAACGTGATTGTGTAAATTGTAAATCAATAGACGTTAACTTCATTTAACGTCTTTCAGAGATTGATTAAAAGGTGAAGGATGTGTCGATAGTTAATGCAATTTGACGAAGGAACTCCCAAAAACTACTATGTATACTTTCCAGAACCTGAACAACAGGAAGATTTTATATATTGAGAACTGTCATTGTCTCTCATTTTTTAATTTATTTAGTTTCATCGTTAGAAGTTTTTACCGTACAATGTTAATTTCAATTATGCTATCATATCACGTTTTCGCACGAATTTTCTAATTTTCCTTATTTTTATAGCCAATTTTTCGAAGTCTAAGTGTAGATTCTTCACGCCGTTTTAAATCTAGCCAGAACATCACTTTCAACAAAAAACAAAATGGATGTTGCTGCATATACAAAGAGAAGAAGATACATCTACCACGAGCGCGTTCTCTGCCTTCTGAACACAATGCGTCTTCTTTCTCTTATCGAATGTTTTCGTCCAAGAAGCCGCCCGATGCACAAACTAACGATGCCGAATATGTAACAGAATACAATCCTCAACAGCCTTACACTTCAGAGAACAATCCCGTTCTTCAAGGAGCGGTAGAACTAGTGATGGCTCCAAGGGTGACCCATCCGGAACTACAGCCCTCTAACTGCAATCCCCTCGTCGACAGTCAGATCCGCCAAATGGCTACAACCTTGAACTCGCCAATCAGGACCCGCAGGCAACAGGTAGCCGAGTTGAAACGATTGGCAGTCGCCAAGTACGAGAAAGCGGTGAAAACGTTCAACAGCGAGAACGGCAGTGATATTTATAGATATCAACTGGAAGCGGCTAAACCAAAAAGTGAAAACCTTAACGACGCGTACACGTCGTTGAAGAGAAGGTACGAACGGGAGACAGGGAGACCTCACCAGTTGCAACCAAAAAACATCAAACCGTATGGAAACATGGACACACCCCATTGGACTGGTCCCAATGTCGAAAATTTCAAACCGAGTGTCGTCTTGCAAGACTTACGGCGACATAGATTCGAAACAATAATTGAAAAACGAAGCAGTTCCTCTGAACGTCAAAGTGATCCTCCCAAGGCTTTACCGAGTCGCACCCAACATAGGGACTACTGTACAATTCCCGAGAAGTTATCAACACAGGTGTCGCCAGAGTTAGAGAAATGTAAGGCGATAATTGCCGAATACAAAAATTTAAACCCGGGATATTCCGGTAAAACAACTAAGATAGCACCTGGAAGTGAAGAAGAGAAGAAGCTGCTTGAAGAGACTGAAAAATTAGTTACTAGTGTTAAAAATAGTAGTAAACCCCAAAATATAACATCTCCTGAACCTACGATCACTTCCTATCCACAATCATCTAGTAGAATAACATCAAAGGCAAGCGATTCGATCAAGGACCAGCAACCTGATGATCACAGACCTCAAACCCTTCAAACCGAAAAGAGTAGCAGCGCACCAGTACTTAACTTACCGCAACCAAGCAACACTAAGGTACTTTTGTTTTACGACGAGAAGAAAAAAAAATTATGTTCCAAGGTTATCAAGAACACTAATAGTAATCAACTATTTGAGGAACAGTTGGATGATGAATTCGCCAATAAAATTAAAGTAAGAGTGGCACCGAAGTTAATGCTTCAATCATCTGATTTAAATGACCCCCACTATAAAGTGGAAGATCTGAAGCCAGCCGCCAACGAAAAATTCGTCGCACCATGGCTTTGCTGGAGCGATCGTGTTAAGATGCAGGCTAAAGATGCAGTCAGAACTAATTCGGCATCTGTAGAAACGCTGCCGAAGGATACCGAGGATATTTCACAGAAAAATAACAGCAAATCAGGTGTTATTAATGTCAACTGCATCAACACTGCTTATGAAGGCAAAAAACGATCAGAAATACAAAAGAGATTATACTCTTGGAGGCCAACAGTAAAGGACTTTAAGACAGCATATAAATCGTTTCTTTGTGAGCCTAAAATATATAGGGAAAGAGACCAACCTCAATCCATGAAATGGACAGATGTGTGGGGCAAATGCAATGGTAATCTCAAGAACAACGATACTATCTACAGGAGTAACAGTGATGGAACAAATCGCAGCTTCACCACAGAATGCACCAGAGGTGTCTTGGGACCAGAAGCTACGGTAATGGTGAAATTGCGTCGCCTTCCGAAAATTAACTTACCGGAACCGGAAAAGGATTGTCCGGGATTGAAAAAGGAGCCGTGTTACAGGGCGGACGGCGAGATTCGTGTCGCGCAAAAGAAATTGCCAAAACTGGTGATGCAGCCATGTAGGGTTCCCACAAGGTTTAAGCTGAGATCTTCACCTTCAATACCACGCCTAAAAATGCGTAATGTACCCGTTGAGCCGCCAAAAATATGTCCTACAACCCAAAAATGTGGACCCCTCGATAGAAGAGCAGACGATGGAATGCTGGTTCCTCAAAAGAAATTACCAAAACTAGTAATGCACGATTGTTTTCCTATTACCGAAAGAAAAATGACCAGTCGCCCTTTACCGCGTTTAGTAGCAAGACCAATGCCGCCCCCGCCGCCGTGTATAGATCGGCTAAAATTCGAATGCCCACCGCGAGCTGATGAAGGCCTCAAAATAACTAGAAAGAAACTACCCCCAATCAAAATGGCTGATTGTTGTCCGGTTTGTCCTCCGGGCATGGTACCGGGAGAGCCGCTGAAGCGTTTGAAAAAAGTTCATATACCCGAACCGAGGAAGAGTTGCCTAGACATTATAGATTTATGCCCGCCGAGAGCCGACGAAGTAACAGGTTACAAAGTAAGAAAGAAGAGATTGCGAAGCTTAATCCTAGGGGAAAAGTACAACAATATGTCTTGGAAAGATTTTAACTCGAAGAGAAATTTTGCTAGTGACTCAAAGTGTAATATGTGCTGCTTTTCAGACAAAATAGTTCAGCCAGATATAAAGATAGAAAAAAACCATGCCTCAAGTGAATGGAGCAAGTTCAAAGGCCGATTACTTTGCAAGGAAAACGGGAAACTAGCTGCTTATTTGCCACCGGAGGAAATAGTCGATACATCTACAGGTACCGAACTCAAAATTGTTAAAAAGCCAATCGGCACATCTTTCAGAAAAGACGAACATTTACACGAGGAACTATTGAAAGGGGGATTTACTAGTCTCAACACCAGCGATCGCAAATATTGCTCCTCTAGTGAACCTGCACCGTGTCCCTCTGCACCCGTAAAGACTCCTTACAAAGATTTGCGCTTGCGACGATTAAAGAAGCGTAAGGGTTTCGAAAAAGATTTTCCGGGGAAAATGCGTTCTCAGAAGTTCAAAGAGGAGCTGGAATGTATCGATGAATGCTCCTTAATGGAAAGGATGGACGACGTAGTGAAGTACACAGTTAAGTCGAAAAAGCTCCCTCCGATACCTAAAGGAGGTTGTGTACCCACCCAGAGGAAGATTCCAAAGGAAGCCAAATCTCTAATGAGAAGGCCAAAGAAAAAACACACATTCAAATCCTACGATTGTCCGAAACTGGAGTGTGTAGATCATTGCCCCCCTAGGGCAGATGAACAATATGTTGAGAAGTACAACAAGTTGGTACCGATGCATGAAATATCAAAAACTTGCAAACCACTTCCAAAGCCTGTGCACGACGGTCAAGACGTGTTTAAGCCTCTGAAAAAAGTAGTGATAGAAGAGCCAGTGCGATGTGTGCCCCCTGTAATATGTAATGTGGAAATAACACGATCAGATTCATCCTTACGATCATCCAAAAGGAAGTCTTTGCCGCCACTAAACTTCGTGAGATGCCCGAGACCAAAGCCCCGGCAGATGAAACCAATACCGAAACTGCGTCGGTTACCAGCGCCACCACATCAAGACCGTGTAAGAAAACATATTCCCGATTGTGTTCCCGACGAATGTTATCTATCAGATGAAATGAATCACTACGAAGTAAAACCGAAAAAACTAAAGTCGTTCTTGAAAAGAAACAACAGAGCATTTTCCACATTACCTGTTCAATTTCTCTATAAGGAGAATTTTCACAACTTCGAGTCTAACAGACACTTCTCTTCAACAACCATACTATTGAATTCTGAAAAAAAAGAATGCAAAAAATTAGCACAACAAGTTACGACGAAGAAGTGCCCGAAGGTTAACTTAACCGATTGCAAACCGGCGAAGAGTATTTCATGTGCGAGAATGGCAAGACCGAGGCTTCCGTGTGCCAAACAGAAATCACCGTATCCGGCATTTTCTGAATGCCAGGATCACCAGCGTCCGGATGTCATAACCGAATGTCGGGAAAATGATAAGATGCTACAACCGAGGTGGCCGATTTTAAATGAAATTCAAACGCAGAAACCGCCACCACCTTACCAAGGAAAGATAGACCCGACGAAACAGGAGGAGTGCATTGCTAAGAAATTAAGTATCGAAAGAGACGGAGGTACAAAAACTTGTGAAAATTTCGACGAACCCGATAAATCTGTGCTAACAAAAGAGATGTATGACGAGGTGATGCGCAGTCCACCTTATGACGAGTGCGAATGCGCAAACGAAGGCCAAAAAGTTGCTACCCCGAAAAACGACGATGGAAATGGGCCTTGTAAGCCGAAAGATTTGTCGGTGTGTCCAGATCCTGACATAGAATGTGTATTAAACGAAAAGCCGGCCTCAAACATAGCATGCGTTAAAACTGAGGATGAATCTCAAGAGGAACGCGGCATACCTGGCGGAAAAGTAATAGGAAAATTGACGTGTCGAAAGAAGGGCGCAGGTGAGGAATGTGATGAAGAAGATGCCCAAGAAGACCCATGTAAAGAGGCTCCAAAAGCTGTGATAGCAAAACAATCCGCTAAAGAGGAATGCGTGGAGAAAGCTCCAAAATCACAGAAACCAAGCAGTAGTAAAGTGCAAAAGCAAAGTAAGGAATGCGAAAAACCGCCGAGTGACTGTGAAGAGATAAAAGCAAAATGCGAGAGCGAGAAAGCTAGTAATAAAACTAAAACCGGTAGTAAAGAAGCAACGGGAAAATGCGAGGACAAGAAGGCAATTAAGAAAACTAGCGCCCAAGAAAAGAAAGAAGGCGATGACAAGAAAGGAACTCATTGCCGTAATGTGAAACCGTGTGGCGGCAAGGGTGGGAAGAAGAGGACCAAAGTAAAGAAAGTCAGAACGAAGCGGCGAACACCAAAGAAATGTTCTGATTTGTTAAAGGAGGAAGACAACAAAATGAAGAAGAAAGCGCCAAGAAGCGCCAAGAAGAAACCACAAATGGCTGATTTATGCAAAAAGAAACCATGTACTCCAAAAGTATGCAAATCCAAAGCACAGGTAAAGAAAACCGCGGCTAAAGTTCCCCCGAAAAAGAGCCTTTGGCAACGAATAATAGACTTCTTTAAAGCAAGACCAAATTGCCCTGCTCCCGACCAATGGAAAAAAGATAAATTGATGAAGCAGGCTCAGAGAGCCGCTGCGGCTGCTGGTTTAGAATTATGTGAGAAAAAGAAACCCAAAGAGGTTAAAGTAGACTGCAAGAAGAGCGGTATCAGACGCACCAGTGGAAGGAAAAAGGTATGCAGTGGAAGGAGAAAGGAATGCAAAAAGATCCCAAGTCCTTGTGGAGCAGAAAAAGCGCAACCAAAAAAGACAACTTCAAAAACGGACACAAAAAGCTCCGACAAATGTAAAAAAATTAAACAAGACTGTGGACAGTCGAAAGGAAGTGAGAAGAAAGCAAAGACAGGTTCCGCCCCTAAGAAACCACCACAGAAGCCACCGACTGATCAATCAGATGATTGTGGCAAAGCACAAGATGAATGTAAGCCCAAAGTCGATTGCAAGTCAGATAAAGCAAAGACCTCGGCAAAAGCGAGAAGTTCTGAAAAGCTTGACGAGTGTAAAACTCGATCAAGTGCTGTGGAAGAGGAAACTTGCGAAGATGAGTGTATAGAAGAAGAAGAAAAAGGAACTGTTCGGATGAGCGGCAAATGTAAAGTTTTTCCCAAACAGAAATTTTGCCAACCGCGCGCCAGAAAGAATTGCGTAACAGACGTAACAACGAAAGAGTGTACACCGCAAGAATCGCCGTACGCTTGCTACTCTGAATGTAAGAAAGATTTCCCGAAAATACCGATGACAGAGTGTTCGGAACAAGATAAAAATGTAAAACGAAAAACTGTTACTTACGACTACGATGATCCTAGCAAACAACAAACCAAAAATTACAGCACTCTAGCATTTCAAAGACGATCGTTTTCCAGCAATTCTAGCGGAGGTAATACCTATGATCCGCTTGCATTATTTGGCATCACTAATGAGGAATCATCATCAAATAATGTGGATAAAAACGAATTGGTTTTGAAGATTTTAGCAATGGTTAAAGATGGTATGAAGAACACAACGACATCCCAAAGTACTAGAGCGAACTACGTTGATATTTTTAAAGAACTCGAGTCGTTGTGTGAACACGAATTAAGCAAAAATTTAGCAAAAGATGCAACATCCAATGCCCACAGCAAATTCGAATTATTATCAGGCGTGAATTTAGGATGCAAAAACGCAATCCCGAGTCAAACAAATTTCTTAGATATGGAACACCGGGTGATGATGGAAACTGCCAAAAATTTCTGTAAGACTATGTTTCTAATGCCGGACTCGTCCACGAAAGAATACGAAGAAACAGGTAACTTTTAACACTTTATATATGTACATAGTGTTGTTATCTAAAATTCGCTTTGTTATTTCAGAAAGGATAAAAACTGAAGAATTACGGAAGAAATTAGACGAAATGTTGAATAACTACAAACAGTAATTAACTTAAATCGAACCATCATACAATCTTTGTCTAAGCAATAAACATTTGTATTTTTTTTATTGTAATATACGATTAAAAATAAAGAAAATTAATGCATATTAATTATATTAAAATACCAGAGTTAAGATAGAAAATTAACATTACGCTGCACTTCACTTAAATATTACATATTACGTTAGGCTTTGGATTAATGAAGTGAATATGGTAATAATGCAAAACATGTTCAAAACTCCTCCTACTGCCTACTCCCACTCTGCTGCGATAGGTGCTTTGCTTGCTTCAAAATTGGTCTTCCGTATTTTTTACAAGTTGAACATTCCAAAATAAATGCTGCTTTAACCTGGACCTAGACCACCTGTATTTTTTTTAAAATTTAATGTATTGGTTCTTATTCACAGAGATTTTGTCATTAACCACCCTCGCGATTAAACGATAAAAGTTATTAAATTAAGATGGTAATTTGAAAAATACTCGACTGTTGTATTTGTTAATTTACTTTACTCTGTCAAATTAACATACAAGTCGATAAGTCTGTCCGCTGTATAGAAAATCTAAAGGCAATATTTCATGATTAAAATATAGTAGGCGGTTAATTGTGCCGGTGAGTTTATAAAACAAAAACCATGTAGCGAGATCTAAAAAAAAAGTAAATAAAAAACAAAAACACAATAATTCTTGATAGAACGGCATAATATAAGGTGTAATAATGTAGTTTTTTGAATCAACAAGAATTCCCGTGACTATCAATTCTTGAATTGCATATTGCATGGATGTAAAATGCGAAAAAGTTGGGATGAAAAGGCAATAATGCTAGCGTTAAATGCGGTAAAAAGCAAGGAAATGGGGTACTTTAAAGCGTCAAGAATATTTGCCACGAAGTACCGTTGTTGATTATGTAAAATCAAGCGTGAAAGAGTTCCACCACCACCTCAACCATCTCAAGAAGAAATTCAAATAGATCAGTCTGAAGAAAACTGCGAAGACTGTGCCTTTAGCTTTAATGAAGAAAAGGGTCCAACACATGGAGACAGATGCAATAACCACCAGTCCTTTGATAAATGCAACCACCTCTTCAACCTAATACAAAGAGCATACTAAAACTAAAAAAGGACTAATATCTATAATATTAGTCCTTTAACCAGTTGTTCTTCTCCGTCTACCAGCAAAAAAATTAAACTTGCTTCCATTGGGTTAATAACGGGATCCACATATAAGCTAGGCCTTGGAGAATCTTTAGCTAAAAAGAATAAATCAAAAGTAGCTTCTAGGTCCACATTTAACTAACAGAACCAATAAAAAAAAGAAGCCAAGCAAAAACCAAGAAAGAGAAAACAAAAAGAAGTGAAAAGTTCTTCTAGTGAAGATGGTGACTATCTTGAAGTGCACTTAATAGAGACTGATGATGATATGGATAGAGATGGACAAGACGTGGAGAGTTTATACTGAGAGACTCGAGAGACACAAGGGGCGAGGTATGGATAAGATGTACTAGCTTTTGCTATCATTGGTGTCACGAAGAATGTCCAGGAACTGAATAGAAGAAGGCCTTTATTTGCGATATTTGTTTAGATGGTTGATTTTCTCTTTTTTTATACGAGTCCAAATATATAAATCATTTAGTGGCTTGTTTTTCAAATTAATAAAACGTTTAAAAGAAAAATCTTTTATGCAGCCAATATCGGACATGTTCGATATAGGGACACTTACTATCCGATATTAGAAACCTAATTTCAAAACTATGATTTACACAATCTTTTCTTTTGTTTATGATTCTCAAAAGAAAACGGACAAAAACAAAAAAGTATCCGTTAATAGCCAACTTTCGTCTATATGATCTACTTCGACACTTGACATCATCTCCAGACATTACTCCATTAAGGTGCTAATAGTAAATATAAATATTCGTATTATCAAAAGCATTGGTGGATAAAGGATGTTACACACTCGATATTAACAATAAATTGCGATATGATTTTGATGGCTAACGCTGACGCATATTATTTATTTAACAGCGACGTCATACCAACGAGAAAAGGTTTGTGGTCACGTGATTTTTATTTGAATTTCTGCATAATTTAACTCCTATTGGCCCATATTTGGAAACTAACTAGAAATATTTTTGCTAATCTCTTTAGTATGGCCCATACTGATGTTTTGGGTGGGCAGTAGCGAAGACAGTAGTGCTTTGTGCGGCGTCCTGCTGTCTCTCTAACAGTACGGAAGTTATCCGAAGTCGCACGAAGCACTATTATCTTCGCTACTGCCCACCCAAAACGTCACCAGGAGCCGCCGCTGGATCTTATATTATTTACTTTCACTTAAAAATTACGCTATATATGTATTAATACCGGGTGATCAATTAAACTTGTAATTAGAGTAAGCTATGAATATTGCAAGTTAGTTGGAAACACATATTTTTATAACTGTCAATGGAATGTCACACCAAATTATAGTAACTGTTATATTTTTAAGAATCTAAAATTTTCATTTTGGACCAGAAAATTCTTGTTACTGAAAGTTATTTTAAAACCCATAGGTTTTATTTGAAAGAAGTTGTTTAAGACATTCATCAAAATTATGCACTTTTAACAAAGCACTTTAGAGCAACATAACCTAAAATTATTATTTGTCAGTATGTGATAAACATTACTAACAGTGACATTATTACCTAAGCAGTATTATAAACTTATGTGGCAAAACACAAACGCCAGTTCGATTATAGCGCGAGTTCTTAGTTTCATCCATGGATCCATCGATTATACGTTTGTATTCGGTAAAAGCAAAATTTCAATTATTGCACTAACGTAAGTTGCCGCCCTCATTCAGTAATTAATTTTACTTGTCTTACGCCTAATTTACTTAGACGACACGTACGATACAACGATACAACGCTTCAAACTTTTTACAGGAAACACTTATCTTCCTATAAAATAAAACTATTTTAGAGATACATACTGCGAAAATTGTAATCATGTAGTTAAATATAAAACTGTAGGACAGTTTATATTAATCAAGTAAATAAGTACTAGATGAAAGAGGACAATGGATCATGCACACAATTACGATACGAACTCGTGTAAATATTATGGTCACATTTTAAGACAGCGATTAAGGCGAACGCTTTGTGAGGAGACAACAATAAGTCTTAAGTAAATTACAGTTACATTACAAAAATACGAAACCACTTACAAATAAAGTGGCGATGTGCAGCTGATAAGTTTCCGTCGTTTTAGTAAAGTTACTAGTCAAAATGATCGCGTTCAATTCAAGTTTTCAGAAATGTAGTGGAGTCTAATAGCATAAACCTTAACAACTCCTATTTCGATATTAATTATGGTGCCACCAGGGATATTATCAAGTGACGACATGACTAGAGAGTGCAAAGGTAAATATTTTGTTCATAATCACGTAAATATACCTTCTCTCAATACCTGCAGAAAGAAATACCTCTTCAGATGTGTACTTGTTATATTGAAACAAGAATTTCTACGTATATAATTTATTAATACCATCAAAAATTTAATTTTCAATAGTTGGTTGATTGATGTTTAAAAATATAAATCAACTGACTACGTCTTGAAATTCGTATTCATAGTTATAATGTTTTTACTCTTTTTACATTTTACAAGAAATTACTTAATTTCCTGATATTTAAAATGAAAAAGCAAAAGAAAAAAAATTAATGAAACTATCTTCAACTGTTACTAAATATTTAAAGTAATAGAAGAGATCAATTGAAAAATTGAGATTAATTGAATCTATTCAATTACCTTAAAGGGTCTCTTATTTTTAGAAAGTAAATCTAATTCAATTTTCATCGAAAAACTACAAGCACGATCAAACAAAACATGATAAATATTTTTAAAGAAACTATTTTATTTTGGTATTCGCATAATCTAAAGTTTTTTACGCGGGCATTTATTTTAACGCGTTTTTTCTTCGACATGTTTAGGTAAGAAATTATATTGGTATTTACGTAATAGCTAGTTATCGTCGCAACTTTATACCATCATCAAAGAAACTCTACCTCGGTAAAGGAGACTTAATGTTCGTTTCTGAATCTTCCTGTGTGCGGTCCAAAGACCGGTGAAATGATTATATTTATTTTTAGATACTGACTTCCGTGCAATGTGGTTGTATTAAGTAAATTGCTTAATGTGTTGGATGTATCATCCGATGAAGCAGTAAAAAAACGGGTAAAAGATAATATCAAACCTGCAACTGTCAGGAAATTAATGGCAGTAGTATATAGAAATATATCTTTTCGTTAAAACCATATATAATTGTATCATATCAAGCAAATAATCAGAGGCAGTATATTATTTAAATATAATTTGTATGTGCTAGATTTAACGTTTGAGAGTCTAATTATTATTACTAAAAATAAACATATATAAATATATATTTTCCTAAAAGACGTAGAATATATATGTACAGGAGTCGTCATGTTCAATATACAGGGTGACGCATTAGTGTGGCAAAGCTTTATGATTAGTGATGATAAAATCAAATGGTTCATAAAATCACAAACGGAATAAATAGTGTGTTTAAAAGCCAAAATTTGCCAGTCGCGTTCACTTCTCGGGATACGTTACGTAACCGTCTGGGGAATCCGAATGACATATCTTATCAAAAACAAAGGTCAGGAATTTATGAGATTTCACGCGCCGACTGTGATAAGGTTTATATTGGACAGACAAGAATAGCTATAGAAACGCGGTTTAAAGAACATATCGCCCATTACCGTTATAATAGATCGGAAGAATCGAGTGTAGCTAAACACATAATTGAAACGAATCATCGAATTACTCCCGCTAATTTGAAATTATTAAGAAACGTAAATTCGCCGCGCGAACTAGACGCGTATGAAACGATATATATTGGAAAAGGATCGAACTTACTAAATCGCGAAAAAGGAATTTTAGAACATTTATGAATATTTTTACCTAGAAAGAAAAGGGACATCTTGTATATTTTTCTCAAATGCGCACAAAACAGATGTCCTACCATTCGGGTCAGGCACATTATTTCGGACATAATACGCTAAGTGTGTTTATAAGTAGAGGTAGATGTACATATTTCCTTTTTCTAAACGTGCATCTTAAATGACTTCCGTTATTCGGGAATTGGTTGACAATGGGAGCCGACGTTATCTTGAAACGTATGTCCCGAATGTTGTTATTAAATCAATTTGTGTGGTGTGGATTTCCCGATACTGCGTATTAGTGATACCAGCCCACAATCCTTGCAATTCTTTCACGGACAAATTAATGTATTTGAGTTTCGACTCGCCCTGTATTCAGTTTTGACAATTTTGAAAAAATGTCACTTTGCTATAAAGGCGGACCAATATAAAAAAATCTATGTTTGTAAAAGCAAAATTTCAGACTGTGTCGTTTGCAGAATACAAGAAATCGAACTCACGGTAATTTGCATTAAAAATTGACCATAACTTCTGAAACACGCTGTATAATGCAATGAAATTCTATATTGAGGGTGCATGAGTTTAATCTAAATCTGGAATAATATATAGGCTGTTCGATTTAAGAAAACATATGTTTGGTTTACCCTGGTGATATGGAACAACCTGTATATATGAAAATAACTTTAAAATGTTAAGTTTAAGACTGTCTCCAACTTTCGTAAATGACTTTCTTTGATATCTTGTATGATAATGGATACATGGAGCTTTGCCACACTAATGCGTCAACCTGTATATAATTCATTTACAGAAAACAGCCTTCGCTCTAACAATACGAGATATTTTTTTAAATATCAGGAAACCAAATAAGTTTGTGTGGTTTTTGTATAAAGTAGAGTGCTATGAATATTTTTTAAGTTGTTGATCGATAGCATTTGTTTGTTATCTGTCATCTACTTTACTATGAATCCTTCTTTTATCAAATTCATACTCATTTTCTGTTTTTTTTTGTTTAATAGTTTTAAATAATTGAAAATGATAACGAATAAAACTTTAATTCGAGGTTGTTTACTCAACGAGGATACTCAATAGATTGTGGAGGAAAATTCCAGTACAGCGAATCTAGAGCTTGCAGAAAGGTTCAATAATATGTGGGCGATGAAACCATTCGTTTGGACCTTCATCGGCTAGGAAAGAGGTGAAAGTTATGCAAATGGGTTCCACGTCAATTGTCAAATGATAACCGATCAAGTCGTCTTACCACTTGTTCGGCAAAATTTCAAGCAACGATAATGAACCAATTCTTGATCGACTGTTAACCTGCCACGAAAAGTGGATACTGTACTCAAATTCTAAACGTTCGTGTCATTGGTTATCGCCTACTGATTCGATACCACACACTCCCCAAGTTTTCTTGCACCCAAACAATATTTTATTGTGTGTTTGGTGGACAACCAAAGGAATTGTCCATTAGGAGTTTTTGGAAAGGGGTCAAATCATCACTGCAATACACGCAGCAGTCATCCAAGAACAGCCTTCTTGATCAATCGAAATAAAGTGGGGTTATTACAGGATGACGCTAGGCCGCATAGCGCAAGAGTAACCCGGACAAACATTTCTGAACCTGACTCCATATTCTTTTGACGTATCGCCAAGTCATTACCACCTTTTCTTGTCTTTTGACAATTGTATGAAGCATAGACTGTTCAAAACTCGAGTTGAGGTAATAAATGCAGTCCGTCAAGTTTTTTATTCAAAATCCATAGAGATCTACAATACCGGCATACAAAAATCACGTTGGCAAAAGGTCATTGAGTATGATCGTAATTACTTCGATGAATAATAGTGTATTACTGTTTCTTAAAAAATATTTATATTTTATCATCAAAAACCGCACGAACTTATTTGGTTAGCTGATATATACCTCTAAAACGTCTTGTATATTCCTCCAAATGTGTTAAGTAATCATAATAATAGAATTTATTGTTCAACAGATAAATTTCAATTACAGGACAAATTAATACAGAACACACAAATGTATATGGATAAGCAACTGACACGAAACAACAATAAAAAAAATTTAAAATAAAATCACTTGAGGCTGGCTGTAAATATGCCGTTATAAAAGTTATTCCTTTCTATATCGTAAAAGGATGTTAGTACGCGTCATATCATAGTGGAAGAAACATTAGATGGAATACGAGTGGAATTATCTCTATGTCTATAGTTTGATAATGATGTATATCACTATTTGCTAACTCTTGTTGTTTTTGAAATATACATAACTCAAAAACATACAGGGCAGTAACAGTAAAATTTTAAAATTTTTAAAAAACCCGAGAAGTACTTCTTATAGGCAACACCGGCTATACTTCTGATAATATGTTTTGCCGCAAAGCATCAGATGCTAAAACACAACCATCCCAAAAGCAAATAGTCTCGATTCCACCGCGGCATAACAAACGATGACTAAATTATTACCATAATTAATCTTAAAACCTTCCCACAGAAAAATTACCTAACTAATACAAAGTGTGTTTATACATAGTTTGCGAATCAGCGGTTAATGTAAATTAAACCTCTTGTTGGTTTTTGAATTAACACCTACACCTTGGCAACACGGTATTATGTGACTTACACATATTTGCTTAGGAAAAAAACAAAGGAACTTAATATTTAGTTTACTATGAAATTAATTTACGATAGATGATTATAATTAGGATTTAAAGGAAACATGTGCTTGGGAAAAATAAGGATAAAATACGATGCAGCGATACTTAGCTTACAATACGATAGTATTGTTTGTGAACCAAAAAAAGAGTACTTTTTCTTACTGCAGTATCACAATGCAATGTACTATTATCACTGGCACGCGTATTTTTTCATACATATCAATGTACATAAATGTTGTTTACGCTTCTCTATAACGATGCACTAGACTGAGATAATCACCAAGTGGGTCCATGTGGATTTAGAAATTACATATTGCGAAATGTATACCTATGATTATATTGCATTGGTACATTGACCGAATATTGCTCAATTTATTTGGTACTTGGAACAACATAATAAACTTTTACCTGCATTTTTAACAATCTTTACTTGTTTTAAAGAAATCTGTAATTAAGTACTTAATGATTATAAACAACCTAAATACGCGAGACAAACTAAATGCCACACAAAAATGATCCCTGAATTTAAGAATATACAGTGGGTAAAAAAAGTATTTGCACACCCTAAGATTTATAAATAATGCTAATAAACCATAGTAGTTTTCAAAATTATGTCAGTTTATTCGCTATTCATACTTGCTAGTAATAAATATTTAAACAAATCAGAAATAAAGTGTAAATTGCAAGTCAAAAAAGTATTTACACAACACCTGCTTGACATGATATTGCCCGTGTTTCAGGTCGGAACATGTAGTATTGTGATGGGCACAGGAATAGATAGTGAGTCACCCATCAGTAGTACTTCATCCGTTGTATCGGTATGCCTCCCAAACCAAGCGAGTTATCCAGATGCGTGCGCGACCAAATTATTTTGTTACGTTCACAAAACCAAAGTTAGAGAATGATAGGTAAACGTTTGATTGTAAACTGTCCGATATGTAATAAACAGGTATGAGAAAAGTGGTTGGACTGAAAACAAATACAGATCAGAACAACCAACAGTACTAACTGCAAGAGTGCCCATACAGATAAAAGAAGTTGTAAAAAATCAATTTTCAAGTGCCCAAAGTCTAGTTGATAACATCGCTACCACGGTGCACAAATCTGTAAGTGTACAAGCAATGCGAAATGTTCTGCACGGCGCACAAATATACGGAAGATCTGCTAGAAAAAAGACCGTATATAAACGAAGTAAATCGTCAGAAGCGCTTGGACTTTGCCAGACGATATGTCGACGAACCTATTGAATTTTGGAAAAATATTTCTCCTCTGATGAATCTGAGTTTAATATTTTTGGTTCCGATGGAAAAACTTTTGTATAGCGGAAACCGAACACAGAATTGAATTCCAAAAATGTACAGGTCCCTGTCAAACACGGCGGTGGAAAAGTTATGCTGTGGTCATGTACGGCTTATCGAGGTGTGACCAATTTAGCATTTATTGATGGTTAGAATGAATGCTATAAACTATATTGCCGTGTTGCGTGATAATATATTGGCTTGTGCAGTAAACTTGAGCATTGCCGAAATATTTTGGTTTCAAGACAATGATACAGTCAAGAAAACTCAAGATTGCGACGCCGACTTCTTACGCTCCCTCAATCACCGAAAATGAATCTGATTGAGAATTTTTGGCACATTTTAGACATGCACATTCGGAAACATAAAATTCAGAATAAAACGGGCCAAGAATGGGCACAAATCCCTGTTACTATTATGAATAAGTTAGCAGAATCTATGCCTAGAAGATGGAAGAAAATGGTCTACGTACTAAATATTAAGTACTTATCTCTTTGGCTGCATTAGCAGTAACAGTTACAGCCAAAATCACTATTTCATTAATTCTAAGTAACTACAATTAAAATAAAATACCTATATCGGTTTTTTGAATAATTTTATTCCATAAATTAATACTTAACGGCACCCCCCTTTCGTTTAATGACAGCTTTTATCCTTTTAGGCATGGTAGCCAGTATTTAAAGCAAATATCCCGCGAAATAGAGGCCCATTCGTCACGCACTCTTGGTATCAGTGCTTCTTTGGAAGTTATTTTTAGTTTCTTTCAGGATGTGCCACAAATTCTCGATTGGCGAAAGGTCTGGTGATTGTGGTAGCCATTCTAGAAGTTTAATTTTATTATCGTTGAACCACCTTGTGGGTTGGCGAGATTTGTGACAAGGGGCGTTATGTTGTTGGCAAAAATAATCCCCCCTCACGCTGTCATAGTATCTGACAACTGACGGCTCTAACACTTCTTCCAACATCTCTATGTAACGGGCACTATTTATTCGCCCATCGCACAAATATACCTCCCCGACGCCCTCTGACGTCATACAGCCCCAAACTATTATTGTTCCCTGTAGGGACAATACACTCAGGTAGATACGCTTCCACGGGTCTTCGTCGCACCTATGTCCTTCCAGATGGACTTTACATCTATCATACGTAAACCGAAAACATTTCAAGTAGGTATTACTTTTTTTTGTATGAAGGAAAACAACAAGTGTATTCTTTTGTATATCAGAGAACTAAGGTGTCAATATATCATACTTATATCTGTTCGATTCCTCCGACCTAATTACTTTGACCCACTCAACCGTGATCCAGTTAAGATATTTTTTCGCCCAGGCAAGTCGCTGCCGACCGTGGTTTTCGTTGCGGGTTGCGTCATGGCTTACGAGCACGTAAATTAGATTCTGCTAATGGAAATACAAACTTTGTGCTGCGTCCTGAGTTCAGCAGCAATTTTTTCCGCAGTTTTCTGCCTATCGCGCAGTGACACACGTTCAATCATTCTATCTTCTCGACTTGTAGTTAGACGTTTTCTGCCGCTTTTAGGAAGATTCGCATAACTACCTGTCTGTAGGAATCGTTTAATAGTATTTTTCACAGCACATCGCGAACACTTGATCACTTTGGAATTTTAACTTGCGATAGTCCTTGCTTATGTAATAAAATTATTTGTCCCCTTAATGCCTGGGATATTTGCTGTTTCCTTAGCTTTATTGTCTTTATCTATAATACACACTTAACCCAGCAACACTATAAGAATTTTAATTGACGCAAATAGGCGTCCCCTGTCTCTGTATTAAAGTAGGTAACTAACATCAACTAGCATGAATATCCAAATTGTAGTTAAACCACAAGCAAACATTTCTTGGAAATTCTGCTTTAAATTTCATTATTAGTAGATTTCTTAGAAACTGCTAATGGTTGTTTAATACACCGCTTTCACCGGGGTGCCTATAACATTTGGCGGTAACTGTACTTTTCATAGGTGCAATCAAGTATGCAAATACTTTTTTGATTATAAAATTTGTAATTTTCTTAGTTTATAAAATGTTTATTAATTGGTTCTCTTTTGTATGACTATATATTAATTTTATTATTAACAAAGAATATTTTGACAAGTTTGTGAAAATGAGTTTTTGTAGTTTAATTAAATTATTGAAGAGATTAGAGGTGTTCAAATACTTTTCTTTATGTACCCACTGTATGATTTCACACACCTTTTAGTTTCAGTATTTTAATTTCAATGTTATGTAAGCAAGTATCTGAATTTGGTATTGTGCTCTAAATTTGTTTTTGAGATCTTGTTGGTCAAAGAAAAGATTTCTGCCAATAGCCGGGTACGTTCAAAAGATGAAGTATATAAAAAATATATAAATTCCAAAAGTATATTTGTAGATCTTGTTGGGAAAGTATGAAATGTGTTATTCTAGAAAGTATTTAATTTTAAGTTTTAACACAACATTTTTTATAAAAATTGATATTAACAACGCATATTATGCCTACGAACAGACAAGAACGTTTAGCATTTGGTGGTATTACAATGAGCAATTCTTGGGAAATCGTGTCCCGTTCCACCCTGACAGGAATTTGTTATTCTTGTGGCATATTTCATAAAGCAACACATCTTCCCAAAGCATCCAAAGTATGTTCCATTGGACTGCCATGCACTCTACCTTCTGCATACCAATTTAATGAAACCAGTTGTTCAGGATTTTTGCTGGATGGTGACGAGTATTATCGCCTATAAAAATGAATTGTTCTCCCCCTGCTGCTACAAACGGAAAAACAATGGGCCGCAGAAATTCATCCAGATATCTTTCGGTGGTGAGAGCTAAATTTTCAATAAAATAAAGATCGGTTTACCCTCGAGTGCTCGTTCCGACTCATACCATTACACACATTGCATTGAGGCTCTTCCCGCACAATTTGTGGGTTATCGCTTGCCAAATCTGAATACGTCTACTATCTGGCTGCAACGTAAGTCTAGACTCAATAATATTTGCCCCAATTCAATATGACTCCAATTGAAATGCTCAGTAGTCAACATTCTTTGCTCTCTCTTTTATGCTCTGCAGTAAGAGCAATGTAACCAACAAGCGATTTCTTATTGTTTGCGTTGATAATAACCTTCCAGTGGCAGTGGGAAACTTATTCAATTAGGAATGCGATTTCTGCCAACTGCGACCGTTATCAATCGCGGTTGATTATCATTGGCCTTATCTTTGCCTGTTTGATTGTCCAGCGAGTGTGGAAATTACGCTTCGACTCACCCCAAGGTCCTCAGCAACACTTTGTTGTGTTCTTCCACTTTTCAGTTGACATACGATCCTCCAGGTCTCTATCTCTGACAGATCGTGGTGTGTATTCATTCCGACAATGAAATTACAAATCTCTACCGCTAATCACATTGGTAAACTGTTAGATGATTGATCCAGGAGCGTGTTGAAGCGGGCATTTATACTCTACAGCTGCGATCGCTTTAAAATATGTATCGAGGTGTTAGAAAAAAGGTTGACCCTACTTTACAGAAATGCTTGTAGCTGTTACATTAACTTACACTACTTTCTATTAATAATTATTATTACTAAACACGTAATGGTGCATATCAATAAACTACACTCCAACAAAAAATTAATATGAAATTAAAATAATTATATTTGCAGTGAAAAAAGAACTAATTTCCGTTAGGACTGTGTTATGGTATATCGTATTCACGGGTTTTGCAGTCAATTACATGACAAGAGTCAACATAAACATAGCTATTGTCTCCATGGTCAAACACAGGACTAACAAAGATATGTTAGTGGTAAGCACCGAGTGCTTGGGTAACACTTCGAAGTCTGTGATAAGTAGAAGTATCGATGAATCGTCCCTAGATAACCTCACTGCGAATGAAAAAGGATTAGACGAAATCGCTATCATTACCAAAAAGGTACTAACGATTCCCCATTCCCATAAAGACATTCTTAATTGCACATTTTTTAGAACAACGATTCCGAAATCAGAAGCGAAGAACTTCAGGGATTCGAATGGAATGAATTTCATCAAGGCGTCATATTGGGTGCCTTCTTTTGGGGACACTGGATAACGCAGATACCAGGCGGCGTGTTGGCGCAAAAATATGGGACGAAGTTGGTTTTCGGTTTAAGCAATTTTTCTGGAGTCTTGTTCTGCTTTTTCGTACCGTTCGCCGCGTATCTTGGATACAAATACTTAGTATTTGTAAGAGCGTTGCAGGGATTGTTAACTGTAAGTGATACACTTTCGGTTTTAAGAATGAAAATAAACGGCTTTACTAGGGATTCGCTTGGCCTTCGATGCACCATATGGTTGCCAAATGGATACCACCTAATGAGAGAAGCAGTTTTGTTTCAGCATATTTAGGTAGAAAGACACATTTTTTCCCATAAAAAGTAACTTTGATTTAAGTGTTTCAGGTAGCTCTGTGGGAGCCGCTTTAACTTTCCCAATGTGTGGTTGGATCATAGACAGGTGGGGCTGGGAGTGGGTATTTTATGTCAACGGCGTGATTGGGACTTTATGGTATATATGGTGGCACTTCTACGTGCATGACACTCCCGAAGAACACCCGAGACTATCCGAAGCCGAAAAGGAGCACATTCTGTCGCGATTAGAAAAACAAACTAACCCGAAACAAGATGTGAGTAACTTATTTCATTTTTGATATCGGAACTTTAAAAAGAAGATAACAAGGGATCACTAAAAATACTAAATTAAACGTCATGTGTCATTTTTACAGTCGACAAATGATGAAAGCACATTTGAAATTTCTTATCTCGTGAAAATGTTTAGCACGTGTCTATCAGTCTAGGTACACATGCATCGTGTATACCTCGCTTCTTTATAGTAGAAATCCTGTGTGCAGCAACTTACATATGACGCAGTGAATGGAATTGATGTACGTAGGTATGTAGTTAATCTTTGTGACAAACGATATTTGGCGCTTAATACGAGGTGTGTAAATTAAGTAATGAGACTGACAACGTAGCGTTTGATATGGCAACACGGGAAGCACGAGACATGGAGGAGCGACAAGCGGACATTGTAATGCGCGTTCGGTACAAGTTTTAACTCAATCAAGTCATTTGGTTGTCAGTTGCCGTTTTTTCCGTGAACCCAGTTTTCGTAGTGCGTTCTACAAATGAAAGACATTAATTTAGAGCAACGGGATGCTATCAGGTTTTGCTTCAGACTTGGGTAAAGTGCAGCAGAAACTTTTGCAAAACTTCAGCAGGTCTACGGAGACAGTGTTTTGTCAAAAGCCCAGGTTTTTCGGTGGTTTAAGGCATTTTCAGAAGGAAGAGAGTCGACGGGAGATGAGCCACGTAGCGGAAGGCCTTCAACTGCAAGAACCGATGGCAATGTCGACAAAATCCGCGATCTCCTGCGTTCAGATCGTCGGTTGACGGTCAGAATGATCGGGGAACAGTTGAATTTGTCTCACAACACCGTTCATCAAGTTTTGACCGATGAATTAGGAATGAGAAAGATTTGGTCGAAAATGGTTCCAAAAAGACCTTTCGTAGGAACAAAAGGACATCAAGAGAGTCGATTGAAAATAATGAAAATACTTTGGAACGTGTCATTACTGCTGATGAGAGTTGGGTGTTCGAGTATGACACGGAAACAAAACGCCAGAGCATGGAATGGCACACTCGCAGGCTCTCCAAAGCCCAAGAAAGCAAGAATGAGCAAATCAAAAATGAAGAGCATGCTGATTTGTTTCTTTGATAGCCATGGAATCGTTCACAAAGAGTTCGTGCCTCAAGGTCAAACAGTTAATCAACATTTTTACCGAGAGGTTTTCGAGAGACTTCGAAACGGAGTCATGTGTGTGAGAGCGATTGGATCCTGCATCATGACAATGCACCTTGTCACACAGCAATTTCCATAAACGGTTTTTTGGCCAGTAAAAATATTTCTGTGGCTCCTCAGCCCACTTATTCAGCTCACTTGAGTCCTTGTGACCTTCTCCTCTTCCCAAGATTGAAAATTCATCTGGAGGGACATCATTTTGGGACACTCGAGAACATTCAAACGGCTGTAACTGACCAGCTAAAGGTGATTCCAATATCCAATAGTTCCAGCACTCCTATGAGGAATGGAAGAACCGTCTCCAACGCTGTGTGGCTTCCCAAGGGACTTATTTTAAAGGAGATAACGTTCAATTGTAATTATATTCAAATAAAAATATTTAAAAATGTCAGTCTCATTACTTAATTTACACACCTCGTATACTAGTTGGTACTGATGCATTAAAAAATAACAATAGCACTGAATGCACAAACTAAATTACGTAGGTAAGCTTGGATATTTACAATGTAGAGAAATTCGTTAGGGTTTCATATTTTAGACATTAAAAAAGAGCAAAAATGGAGCAAAAAGGTATAACCATGCCCCGAGTCCAAAGTTAAGTGTTGACGATTTTCTAACACCCTGTATGTTTTTACACATTTTGAAAGAAAATAATATTGTGAATAAAAATTGTTAACATATTACTGATAATTGTTTGAGTGTGTCTATATCCAGTGTAATTGCAGAACTAGTATTGAGACAGCTGTGTTATCTAATAAGTTAAATTCCATGCCAGTGTTTCATAAACCCTACGTGGATGATTGCATTGTTTGTATTGATTGCTCAAAAAAACCTCAATATATAGTCAATTGTTTTAACTCATATCACCCAATACTACAATTCACACTCGAAGCAGAAAAAAATAACCAAATCAATTTGGATTTGACTTTAGTACATAACAACAATCAAATTTTAACTAAAATTTATCACCAGCACACTTCAACAGGTTGACACTTAAGCTACAATTCCTGTCAATCGTTCACAATTATGAAAAGTCTAATCACTTACATAACTGATTAAATAATCAAATTAACTAGTCCACAATACAGGCCTCAAATATGTACAATTATTATAGTTATTATTATCCCCTAAATCTCATCAATGGTGTTTTCAAAAAAAATTAAACAAAATTTGTAACACTCAAAAGAATTTAGATCCCAATACCTCCTCGGATAACGATAGTAAATTCGTTGCCATACCATATGTTCTTAAATTATCCGAAAAAGTTGGTAAAAATTTAACACGCCCAAAATTAAAAATTGACTGCAACAAAATATACATCGGACAAACAATGCAATAGTAAAGATTGCAAGGACTGTGGGCAGCACAATAAACACACTATTCGGGAGGAGTAATCCGAACAGTGTGTTTAAATAATGCAATATCTTGAAAAAAGAGAACAAACTCAGAATATATTAGAAACGATTCACATAAAAGAAAAACATTAATTCTGTCAATGACCGTACTGATATTGATAATTTGGCCACCATCTATCATGCCATCATATAAAAATAATTTCCGCCTCCTTGCATATCTATACAATCGACGAATTGCGAACACATTAGCTGCTTTCCAGCCTCGCGCTACTAGGACTCCAGAGCAACGTAGAACACTCCCACTCCAGATTCAAAATGTTTCCTACTCTAAATTTACCTACTCCTTTCCCCTCAAGCACCAAGAAATTAAGCTTTACACTTTTACGCGGCGGGGCGTGCAAACGCGTAGTATGTCCAAGCTGTTAGGAGCGGAGTACTCCAGAACAAAATGTTCCAGGCTCCCGCCTGGAAACCAGCTCTTATTTCTTGCATGTATTATTCAAAAAAACACTTGTCCTTACTAACATATGCTTTTAAATGTGTTCCAAACGCATATACTTGACTTCCCCTTAGGTAAACATAAATAACAGAGATATCCAGTCGCAGTGTATCATAAACCGAGCAAGGGTACGCACATATGTCCGGTCTATCACGTAATACTGCGTAATTTTTCAGTACTCTCAGATTACGGTAAACGGTACAGTTCCTTATATTCATTTTGTAGCCGTTATGCGATGCAGGAGAACGAAAAAGTAATTCTAAGTAGGATTCTTGTTAAATTAAACAAAGGAAAAACAAACTCTACAATTATACAAAGTAAATAGAAGTTCTAACAATATTACTTTATGGAGGGTTCAAAATACCCTCCTCCGCGGCCAAAAAATAGCCGAGTCTATCGTACGCAAACAGTACTCAACAGTTCTACCTGCAATTGTTGCAAGTTCGCTATTGTTGCAAAACTGTAAAGATTTTGTTTGAAATAAACCCACAGAAAAAAATCACAGGGATTGAGGTCGGGTGATCTAGGTGGCCATTTTATCGTACCCTTCCCGGCAATAACACGGTAAGAAAAGATGTCTTCTAAAAACTCCATTACTAATCTGGTGTTGGCGCTGGACAACAGTCTTGCATAAACGAAATTGCATCAAAATCGGGGTTAAGTATCTTACCGAAACTACTTATTTTATTTATTCTCCAAGTCGCTCCGTTTTTCTTTTATCGAAATACGCAGTTCGACTTAGAAAAAGTGTTTTTGTGAATGTCGCCGAAACAAAATATTTATTTGTTTCTCTTTGGTGTCCACCGTCTCAATCAGAACAAGAGATGGCACTAACTTGCCAATTTCATAGCTCCAGTAACAACAAAGTCAGCAACGCTGACGATGAACTTTGGACACGGTGTATATGTTAACTTAACTATACGTTATTACAAATACACATTTCTGTGTTGTTAAACAAGGTAAAGCGAACGACCTCTGATATTTATAGACTCACTTAGGTACATCCATTATAATAATTTTACATATTCTTCTGCACTTTTTAATATGAGTACTATAGCCGAGTACGTAGCTATTTAAAGATACAGAAATTATCTGCTTTATTGATTGATATAAATAGACAATTCTTGATGTATTCATTCGCCCTTACGCAGCCACGTATATACATATGTACACATACATGCAGGATATGCATACATCTTTCTCCTGTTCATCAAGTTTATTCCACTGGCATGAAGTGTATACAATTGCGGATTTTATTTGCGAGCTAACGTATAAATAAAACAATTTAATTTAGAAATAATCTATTTTGGTGTGTGCCAAGGAAAAACTCCCGCCTTCTTCTCTCTTAGAATATTGAAATTATTAGATGCTAATCCGAACAGTGTGTTTATTGCCCTGCCCCACAGTCCTTGTAATCATTGCTCTTGAAGAAGCGTTGATCGTTGACGACTTACTATAATTCGTATATCTTCTATATTTAACATAAAGCAAATATTTTTAAAACTTTTTTTGAACTGACTTAATTATATTAATATATTTATAGTACATTGGAACCCTTACAACGCTGGAGTATTCCAACTTACTTCGAATCAGTATTATATATGTTCTAATCATAATACCAGTCTTAATGAAGTCTCCACAGGAGTTAATAATAAATTCCAACAATTTGTGGGTATCACTGCATACCTTTATAACCTGTTCATCAAAATGGAGCTGAGTATCAAAGACTACCCCAAGATCTTTAGTCAAAATCACCATAACATTGATGCCGTTGATGCTGTACTGATATGATTATACACCAGATTTTTCTGGCCGATTAGCTGGGACGAACTTAAGCACTACCACATACATAAGAGCAGTTCTAGGTGTTCAGAGACTCGCTGATGTGGTCTACACATACTGATCTTTCTGGTGTCTTCGATACCTTGGATTACGGCATTTTACTTAACGCGAATTTAGACCTCGCACTTTGGATGTACCTACACGGCAAATGATTCATACGCAACGAAAAGTGTAAATTGTATTTTCCTCTGCATTTCATCCAGAGTGAACATCAAGGGTAATTTCCTTCCACTTTTAATTATCACTGTGGATGAATCATCCATAGTGTACACAAAAGATCCAGAATGTAAATTCGCTTTTAGGAGGCTCAGTATTTTTGGCCTTTTACCACCTTTCTTGGACCCATGCTCTAACTGATATATTCAATTTATTTCTATATCTGGTGTGCTACAAGGGTCAAAGTTGAGTCCTTTGCTATTCGTTTTATACTGGGATGATGTTCTTTGGAATCTTCAGTGCCCTACATTAGCTTATACTGATGGTCTGATAATTTATTTGTTTTTGCAGTGATTGTGAAATGAAACTTTTACAGAGTAATACGAGCATTATATCTGCTTGGTGCAAATTAAAAGTAAACATGAAGAAGTGTCAGGTACTTACATTCACTCGAAAAAACACAATTTTCCGATCGTCATATATCATGTTTTGTTGAGGGTTGATGCATTGGTTCGTTGGTGTCTAAAGGACTAGAATTTATTATTCGAAATATGAAAATTTTACATTTGCGGTGAGTTATTTTGGAGGATTACTCTTGATCATTGAAAGAATACAACATCGCTTTTTCAAATAGGTTCCTATTTTCTAAGATTGATAACCAGCATCTAGCTCTAGCTCATGCTCCAGCATATATAATCCGTTGCTTAGTCGTCATAGCTTTAAATCGCCTATTGAGTCAAACGCACTGTTCAATGTTTTCGTGGAAGCCGGAGTTGTAGATAGCAATGATCGGTTTTGTATTTATTGTTAACTTTATAATTCTTGCACTTATACAGTGATCAGCATATAGTCTGTAACATATGAGATTTTCTTTATTACTATGATATTGTAAAAATCCTTTGGGAGATCGATTCAGCACGTCTAATATCTCAAAAATGTATTTTAGCACATGCCACGTAACAAAGACAATACTATGAAACGTCAGAAAGTGAGGTTGCAGGACATGGTATCCGAAATAGTTATTTGAAAAAGTTGCTTAGAAATAAATTTTGGCTTTACGTTCAATCGATCCTCCAGGAAAGTTTTTACAGTATCTTAATACGATAAATATTGTCCTGTTATTGTTATTTAATAGTTGGGTAATAAATTATTATTTATACATACAGTACTATAAACACACTGTTCGGATTACTCCTCCCGCACAAGTATTAATTAATTCGGGACGACACGTATTTCGGGAATACGTG
>JARFOC010028830.1:0-20677 GCA_031763485.1 Osmoderma eremita
TAAAATTTTGATAATTTTAAATTCTGTAATATTTGACGGATATAGACACATTATTTGCATCCACCCAATGTTATAAACTACATTTTGAGTAAAATATTACTTGAAAAGTTTTCTTAAGGTGCCAATAATTGGGGGTTTTACCCTATTGGCTGTCTGTGGGGTACTTGGCATTAATCATTTCCCAAACTTTATTTTGGATGCGCACCCTGCCTCCATAACCAGTCATCATCAGTATCTCTATTCGCACTCTTTCACTGATGGATGGTACGTATTAAAAAAAACTTATCGGAATAAGTTTTGCTAAGACACTTAAGATATGAGTCAACTATCACTGTCAACAGTACTGAACACTACTGAATTCAGAGCTTTACTTATACAATTTACAGTTTAGTTGAATTTTTTAGGCTTCTACAATTCTTCGTGAAAGCAGTTGAATTGAATTATAGGACCTGACACATAAAATATGTTCAGAATTTGACGTAGATTTAAAAATGAAATAAAATAAAGGTGTTTCCATTACTCCGTATGAAAATCACTCTTCTATAGTACTTATAGGAGAACGTTAATGGAGATTTATCCTCCATACTACTAACTGTTGTGTTATATCATTTATTTATGCTCATTTAATTTATAAATGGTATGTAGAATTGGACAAAATAGCCTAGAAACAGGAGGTTGTGCGGTTGGCGCGTAGTGCAGCTTCGAATGAAGACTGTTTATTATCGAGTTTAAATATGTCCACATCTGCTTTACACAATAACGGAGACTTCTGCAATTCATAAAAGAAATTCTCTTTAACAACATTCATTCCACACAGTGTCTACGTCCGCTGTAATAAGGTATAAATTGAGAAATAAAATTAGTTGAATAGGAGATAAATATGGAAGGAGGTATTGCTAGAGCTTCAAACGTAAGGGGAAGGAATGTGCCAGTAATTAGTTTTTTGGCGATCGTTCAGATTAGAGAGTAGATTCACAGAGTTTTGCGTTTCCACAAAAAGTTCTTTAAGGTAATTTGGAGAATGAACGATAATATTGACTGCCATCAAGCATATACCGAACATATCTAAGTGCATATCAAATTCAGTATTGGTAGAAAATGTAACTCTTGGCGAAAAATTGGTTGTGGTACTCGATAAGAAGATGCGGAACATGTGGAAAAGTTAGATAAAAAACTAGTTACATTGGTCATTACGACAAATTTGCAGCAGATGTCGCAAAATTTCTAGTATAGAATATAGTGGTTGTTATGAGGTGTACAGTAATGTATATCTTTTGTAAGTATTTGATTTGTTGAATCTTCAAATGCTAAATATACGTATTTTTTTCTGAACATCAAGGCCATAAGTAACCTTACAATGATGACACAATCAACGGTTAAGATAATATATGGTTAAACCTTCGCATTAATTTTTTGAAATTAATGGTTCTTAGTAGCGTAGGTGTTATTATCATTGTTTTATGTAACCTTATTCAAACTTATAGTTATCAAAATAAATCATATATATAACAAAAAAATGCTTATTTATCTCTTCCTTCTCGAAATTATTATTGGGCGATTAATGTTTGTTACCTCCGGTCTTTAAATTATACCTAACATCTTAGAAATCCGCGATAATTGGGAACTACTCAATGGCGGTGTGAGGCAATAAAAGTATAAAAACCGTTGTTCTAGAGCATTTCGGTTTGTCTTTTTTGTCGACACTTTTGACTATTACTGGTTAAAGTTAAGTAAAAATGTAATCTTCTATTAAATATTGAATATCATAGCACATTTCAACTTTGATTATATTGAGAAAGGCAATTTTTGGAATTGATTTAGGTTAGTAATTAAAGGAGAGACAAACAAATATCGAAAATACTTTTACTTCGTCCACATTACATTTCCAGTATACGATAACAATAAGTGTATAAAAATATCTTTTGAATAAATAAATGTAGGATTAATTCATTAGATAATGTAGTAAACAGTTTAATAATTAATTTTAAGAATATCATTTTACTGTCTACAACTAATTTACATTTTAGTGGTACCAATGTCTTCATTTTCCGTCGTAGTATGAATATTAATTTGTTCCACATTGTTATTAAATACGACTGATTTTCTTCGTTCCTTAGGAGGGCTACCTGTAGAATGGTTGTCATCACTCTCCTCTGGTGGGTTGCTTAAAAGTATACCAGTTGGTCTTCTTTCGACTTTTTCTGCATCTAATTGACTTAGTTTGCTGCTGCTGCAATGAATAAGTTTTTTTTTAATTTTTCGTCTTTTATAATCATGCTTTGTCTCTTATCGCATTGTAAGGATTGTAAAGTGATGGTAAAACTTGAAATCGGCAGTGATCAGCTTTATTTGAACGGAAATAAAAGGTGTAGATAATTTTGCTTCAGTTATATCTAACAATAAAAACAAAATAAGTTTACCTTCTACCCTGTTGAGGATTCTTTTTGAACATGGGTGGAGTAGATAATCCTGAGGAATTGTTGTCTTTCATGGAGCCGTAATCTTTAGTTTTTCTGAAAGTAGAATTATGTATGTATACGTATGTATATATTGTATTTAGATGACAATGGATGTAATAGAAATAAATCGGAGAAAACCATGAATCGCACCTCAATCTGAAGATGTAGAATAAGATGAATCCAAGTAACAGTAGGAATAGTAGAACACTCAGAACGGACACCGCAGCGATTAGGCCACCGTCAGCAGATGAAGTATTATTGAAGTCGTTATCTTTTGAGTGCTCAGCCAATGACAATACTGAAATATTTTCAACGTTGTCCAGCAATCTGTAAAAAGTTTACAACTTCACATTGCTTAAAGTATTTTTTTAAAGCACAACTTACTCTTGTAGTTCCTCGCTGGTTACTAATTCGTTCGCGTTATCCAAGGCATAAGCTATTACAATTAAGTAATAAGATTCATCAGCGCGCAATTTTCTGGCAGTATTTGTTGGTAGTACAGACGCTTGTAGTTGTCTTATTTCAACGCCTGCGGTGCTACTGAGCTCGGAAAGTTTTTCAGGAGCATCTTCTAGCAAGCAGTTCTCTATTGTTAGTACACTAATATCGTCCTCTTCTAATATTCGCACCTAAATACCAATGTGATGATGTTAAAAGTATTATTAATAGTATTTGTAGATGGGGATTTAAATAGAATTTGTACGATTTTTTTGCATTTGTATGCGGTAATAGGTCGAGTATTCTTTCTTTTATAAAATATTAGATGTAGTAGCATAGCAAATGTATATGATACCGATACATGATATAAATGATGATCTTGTCTGAATATCGAATAAAACAGAAGGTCTACAGAGGAAAAATGCCCTGAATAAATTCGGAATGAGACTCAATGCTGAGAAGAAGTTACTACTGTGACAAAATGCTAGGAATCAGTAAATATACTTATAGAATAACAGCAGAATAATATTACCCAGAACATGAAGTACTTGAAATCTATTATGAATTGCAAAGCAAACATAGAAATAGATATTACTGACCGTATTGCCTCAGTAGCAAGAATTGCCAAAGCTCTGAAAACAGAATGCCCGAACAAGCCAGAAATTAGTAAAACCACTAAAGTTAAGATATGCAAAACAGTTCTTCGCCCTATTCTGATTTACGGAAACGAGTTGTGGACATTTAGCAACCATCTTATGCCAAAAGTAATAGCTGCATAAATGAGTATACTAAGACTAATTGAAGGAGTGGGACTAGACAAAATTAGTAATGAAGAGATCAGGAGAAGACTGGATGTTGAACCAGTGGTAAGAAAGATTGAGTAGAGGGAACTAGGTTGGCTCGGTAATGTTAGCAAGAAGTTAAAGAAGGCAAAGATAGCGAATAGACTTAAGGAGAGGGAATGGATATTGAACGACGCAGAGAAGCTAGAAGAAAATAGATATGAATGAAAAAAGTTTTGTAAAAGTTAGCAGAACCACTCATACACCTAAGAACACAATGGATATCGTATGACTAACTAACAACGTATACATTTACATACATTTATTTGTTCTTGCATAGAGTTGATCTTATTAAAGGCTCCAATTTTTCTTTTTCGTAGTTATAGAAATTGTGTATGAAACGTGGATAATATTTAAGTAATCGCAATTCCAAGTAAGTAAAACTTAAAGAACTTACATTTCTTTTGCTAAGATGTATAATTTACCATGAAACAAACGAAGTATTTATGTTTGGTGTGTATACTAATACATAGTATTTGGTTTGTATAAATATGGAGCTAGGCGGGTTCTTAATCAATCACAAGAAAGCAAGATACAAGCGATTAATATGAAGTATGTAGGAGCGGTCAAAGGTATTACCCGAAGGGACAGGATAAGGAACGACGCAGTTAGCGGTTCTCACTACTATGTAGAGGAATCAGCTTAAATGATTTGCGCATCTTAACCGAATGAACGAGACTAGGCAGGTTAAACGAGTATAGGAGGCAAAGGTACACAACAGCAGAGGCAAGGGAAGACCAAGGAAGACATGGAATGCGGAGATAGGAATAATTCTTCAGAGTAAAGATAGGGGCTGGACGGAAGCTGTAAGAATAGCGAAGGACAAGAATGAATGAGCACCTAGATGAACTGTAATCTTTATTTATAGACTCCTTACAGCTTTGGGTAGAAAGGAAAATATTATATACAGTGGACTCTCTCTTATCCGATTTGGATGGAACCGGGTTACCATCGAATAATGGAAAAAGTCGGTTAACAGAGAGGTAATTCATTTATTTTGTATTTGAAGAACATATAGGTACAACTCGCTTTGCACTGTATCTATAAATAAAATGCACACAACAAAATTTGTTAAATAGTTTATTATATAATACATGTTTTATGTAATAAAGTAAATAGAACAGTAAAAGAGATAAAATATATACGTATATATGTAAATTTTACTGAACAAAAAACCAACGTAAAAACAAACGCTTTAATGTACACTGTACACTCATAACCATCAGATTTATGAGAAAAAGTTGGTCATTTTCTATTGCTTTATGTTACTTTGACGTTTGTTAGCTGCATAATCTTTCCAACTTTTCAAATTCAGTACATCGACAGGCGTTGAAGTAGGCTGTTGTTCAACATATCGAAGGGCTATTTCTAGAGCATCTTTCCCAACTGCGTAAGAAACTTCTTTTCTTGATCCTCCTCGGATTCATGCATACTTTCATGATCCTCATTATTGTTCATTACTGCTTCAAGAATCTCATTATCCTCCATTCCTTTCTCCACATTTTCATCTTCATTTAACCATTCGGCCATTTCTTGCTCTTCAACAGATTCGCATCCTGGTAATTGTCTTACTAAAGACAAAAGTTAATTTTTTGCAGGGCTGGGCGTAATATCATCTGAAACAACCGTTGGCAAAATTTTTCGCCAAGATTTTTGCGGAGTAGTTTCAGAAAGTGTATTGTATTGTATATCCCACATATTAAGTTTCCTTAAAGCCTGTATTGTATCAGTATTATCATCACCCAAATTTTTCAAAATTAAAGTTAATAATTTTCTTGTACAGTTTTCTTATTGCCGCGATAACACCCTGATCCATCGGTTCTATAATGGATGTAATATGAGGTGGCAGGAACACAGCATTAATTTCATTGTATTTAAGGCAATCACTTGATGGATGGCTAGAAGCATTGTCTAACACTAGAATGACCTCTTCTGGAAGATTTCTGGTTTTTTTAAATGTTCTCACTTTTGGAACAAATTCATTATCAAACCATTCTTGAAATAAAAAGAAATCCATCCAAGCTGATTTCTGTACGCGATAATAATTTTCCTATAACAAAAAGTGGAAGTTTATGTGTTCCCAAAGCATTGGAGCAAACAGCAATGGTAATTCTGTCTTTAGACAACTTATGACCTGGCGCATTAAACTAAGTTCTGCATGTCGAGCAAAAGTCTGTCGCGGAAGCATTTTATAATTTAGCCCCGTTTCCTCGATATTATAAATTTGATCAGACACCATGTTTTGATCAGTAATGGTTTTTGTAAATGAATTTGAAAAATTAGTAGCAGCCAGTGGATCAGCCGATAAGTGTTCTCCGCAAATCGACAAAACGTGCACACCGTGTGGTTTTTTTCCATTTTGTTAACCACCCGTCACTTGACGAAAAATTGTCATCACCATTAAGCGACCTATGTAAATGCAAGGCTTTTTCTTGAATTACTGGACCACCCAACGGGTCACGTTTGTGTCGCTGTTGAACAATCCATAGCAATAGAGTGTTTTCAAATTTGGTTTCTTCAGTGTAGATCGAGACGTTAAAACTGTATGGGTTTCATTTGATACACTGGAGCAGTAAGATTTTATGTTCACTTTATTTCTCTTCCAGTCGTTTACAGTGGTTACCCCGACCCCAAGATCTAGCGCAATTTCTTTAAGCGGTCCAATGCATCCAACTTTTTCTCTAATGAAATGACCACACGCTTTCTTTTACTGGCCATTTATTGGCCAATACACACCGATCTCCACGGTGTTTAACGTAAAACTGATGTTATTAAACCTAATAGCAGACATGTGATTTATTATTACAGAATTTATTATTTCAGAACTTTCGTTGTTACCTTATGTGTCTAAAAATATTTTTTACAATATCACAAAAACTTACAATTATTCCTAACATATTATAAGTGTTTCTATCATCTTTAGCGAAATAGTCGGTTAATGGAATGGTCGGTTAAGAGAGTGTCGATTAAGAGAGAGTCGACTATATATATCATTTCTTTTTCTAAAACCAAACCCGTGAAGTATATCTGATAAGTATCATTTGGTTTCTAGATGGACATAAATTACCTCCACTAAAAATTATAACAAGAAAATAAAAGTGTCCCCCAACTGTGAAAGTTTATTTCTTCATTAAAATCAGTTTTGTGCTGCTACTCATAATGGTACAAATACCATTCTTATTATTGTTCATATCTTGGGTAAACGGGTAACGGGAAATAATATAATTAGCGAAGTAGAATCGGTAGAAGCGTTAGTGAGCCTGTCAATCATTTGTTTCAATGCTAATTTAGAACATTTCACGACAATTCATAAAACATTGGAAATATGCATATACAACTAATGATAACTTTGGAAAATTCATCCGTAGCAAGATTCATAGTGAAAATGTCGGAATGGGAAATGTAGGAAATTGTTTCTGATGAATAACTAATTCTAAGTCAAGGTTGCGCTCTTTGAGGAAATAAAAATAAAAGTTACGCGAGCATTGTTCTATAATTTGTATTTTCCGTATGTAGTTTTATCAATCATTATTTACAATTAACGGCGCAAGTAATAAAATTAAAGCGTAAGTGATCAATCTGATTGTGTGCGCCATTTGAAATTGAGTAGTTTGAGTGGGTATTACTATCCCACAAAACGAATTGATGCCAAAATGATCTGCAAAATAAGTCTTGATTTGGAAATTGCTTTTCCCTTTATGATTTTTTATTATTTAGCAATTTAGTGCTTAGTGGTCGACTAATATCATCAGAAAGAATATTTTGTGCAGATATACTTCTAGTAAAATAAGGGGTTTTAGGTGTAAATAGCAGAAGACGATCATGATATGATATGTTACTTACCTGTACATTTAGTGAATTACTGCTTCCTCTTCCATTACCGTTTTCATCGCGAGCTGTCACTTCAAAAGTAAAATCTTCGTCTCCAATAGCTTCTGTCGGATATATCATTCCGGTCCGCGAGTGAATTATAACCAAAGGATTATTGATGTCATACGCAAGCTCAGCGTTTGTTCCAGCGTCGGCATCAGTTGCCTGAAATAATTTCCCTCTTAAACTTTGAGCTTCGGTAACCTTCTTGAATTAATACTACCTCTACTTGTGTTAAAAAGGCTGGAGATATCAGAGATAAGAGATCTCTTTCCGGATATCCTACCACCATGGTGGTTTCTGGGAAAACTGGATCATTATCGTTTATGTCTGCAACAATTACTGTTACGACTGTTCTCGTAGCATGGTTGTCTATGTCATTGACTAGGACACACTGTGGGACTGCCGCCTTTGAGGAAGCGCGATTGGTCGCGGTATGGTTATTCGAAACCTGCAAATCGTGTCGTCCGAATTCCTTGACGACGTTACTTTCACCTTCTATTAGATTGACAGTCACTGTGTATTGCTGTACTGCCATGCCGTCAAAATGATCCGATTCTCTGTCTAGCGCGTGGCATCCAAGAGCTTGACCGTCCTCACTTATATAGAAGAAATCTACCACAACAGTATTCGTATATATCATGGATTGGAAAAAATGTGTCTGGAATTACTCAATTTATTATGAGGGGAGGAGTGATCCGATACAGTGTGTTTTACTGTACTGCCCCCAGTCTTTGCGGAGCATTTTAAACCAAACCATTTGGAATGCATAATGATTAATGCTTAATTAATTGCTGAATATACTGGCGAAACCCAATGAAGTTACCTTGTTGTGGGTGCCAGGACGTTCAGTAATCGCCGGCAATTAGAAAACCGATCAGCTAGCGAAAAACGGATTATCGACTTCATACATAGCCCCAGTATCTGTCCTTGGAGTGTCTAAAAACGCAGTACGGGGTCAGTTACAGCCGTGAGTGCAGGAAAACACAATCAGCAGGGTCACCTTTATTAAGGAGTCATCAATAAAGAAGAGTGCAAACTACCAAATTTTGGTAGGAATCGCATTCGCCTAGTAGTAGGTCTCCTAACGGGACGTTGACCACTGAAAGGGCACGTACAGAAAATTGGGGTTGACATTGAAAACCCGAACTGCAGACTGTGTAAAGGCCGTATATGACATTTTTGTGAATATGAGGTCTTAGATCTTAGAAGATAGGCAATCGTTCGGGAAACTGAAAATGAACCCAGAGAACTATACGGACCAACTGCCAAGAGGCCAAGAGATTCGCGCAAAAGAATTGTGTTAAACTGGATATGGCATGTTCACACCAACAATCAATCAATCAATGGAAAACTAAATGCATCTTCTTAAGTTCAGCAATAGTTTTGACTACTCTAATATACTGCATACGAAATATTCCTATGGACAATGAATGTTGCTCAAAATGTGTGCTTAACATTACATTGAATATGCGTATAAATAATAAAATAATTACGAAAATTATGCATACATTTGATTATGTGTTGAATGATTGATTTATAAACAGTACAATTTTATGGATCTTTTTGTTTCTACATTGCCAATGACGGAGCTTTTACGCTGAATTTTGCTGAGGATCCAACAGCATTTTGGGTGAAGACGGAATGGATATTGACTATATGACAAGAGAATTGCCTGAAACGTATGATGAGTGAGGCTAAACAATAAATGTGCCCATCGAATAGTAGATGGAGCAAGAGGAGCAACAAAAAATATGTTTTCGGGAGAGTAAGTAAATTTGTCTAGCTGGAAGTTAATATTGATGAAAATGGGTGTGAAGAGCAAGGAATCCAGGCAAGAATTGCAAAAGGAAACCGGAAATACGGAAGCCTGAAGGGTCTCATGAAATCAAAATATGTATCAAAGAAAACAAAAGAGCGAATCTATAAAACAGTAATAAGACCTACCGCCACACATGCCTGTGAGACGTGGGTCCTGAATAAGGTGGAAGAGGAGCAGATAAATAGATGCGAGAGAAAAATGCTGCGTGCTATATATGCAGGAGCAAGAACTGAGGAAGGATGGAGACGACGCACAAATCTAGAAGTAGAACAAGCATACGAGAGCCCCAATATCGTAGCGTTTGCTAAAGCCCAAAGAATAAGATGGCTGGGGCATGTAGAAGGGTTAAGCAGAGATGGGTTGTCAAAATCAGCCCTTACTAGAAAGCCGATAGAGAAAAGGAGAAAGGGGAGACCAACAGAGACATGGCTGAGTAAAGTGGATGAAGATCTTAAAAAAATTAAAATAGGAAATTGGAAGGAGATGGGGGGAATAGACGGGAATGGAGAAATGTAGCCCGTAGAGCGCTTTTGGAAAGTTCTTAATATTAGTACCTTATTAGCCCTAGGCCTTCATGGCTTGTAGATCAAATTATTATTTAAGAGGAGCATAGACACGGTGGCACTTGAGTGCCATACAGTACTTGAGTGTAAAAATAATGGATAGTCCAGGAAGTTATAAAGAAATTCACAGCAAAATAGCAAAAGCGCTAGCAGCTACAAGATAACCAAGGTTACTACAACGACCAAAATACGTACCTGTAATATCTAGCATAGTTGGGAATATAGCAACCTGTGTTTCTGAACTTTGGTAAATAGCCAAATTACAAAAAGTCAAAATATTGGTTACAGAAATGGAATGCTGAAGAAGATGTTGCAGATTAACACGCACTAAGATAAAGTAAGGAACCTAGAAATAAGAATCCGAATGGGCATTGAGTTAGATATAATAGATACAGTTGAAGGAAAATATTTAAGGTGGTACGGATATCTACGGAGCACAACTAAAAACAGATAGCAAAAAGGATATGGGACAGGACACAACAATAAAGGATGAAAATAGGAAAATAACCGAAATTTCCTAAATCAATTTTCTTTTAAAACAGAAAAGGTAGCGCGATAACAACTGAGCGAGTGCCTACGTATTACATACAGAGTGAATGCTTTCTAGATGCAGATAAGCGCAGTAAAGAGTAAAAGAGACGGCTAGATATTTTAGTTTGTTAGAAGAATATGCGTATTACTCCGCTGTGCGGGTGCTGTCAAATGTATGGCTTGCTTCATCTTAACTAAGAGACAGATACATCGGAGTAGTATATTTCTTCTCCGACATATTAAGCTTGCTATGTGCAATACGAACGCATGCACTCGATATATAAAACCAACGCCAATATATCTCGCTAGCATACGGTATATTTTGATGTACAATTCTTGTAGTTCACTTACCTCTTCCGGCTTCTGGTGAGACATCGATAATTTCAAGGAAATATGTTTCCTCAATGGCGGAGGATAATAGGGTCGTGTCAGCTACTTCTTCTTCTACGTATTTAACTAGTAGCGCTTGAGCCATTATGGGTCCATCTGGACATATGACGACTATTACTAGGTTGAGTCTGACCTATTCCACGAAATGAAATAAAAATAACTTCAAATGTTTTACGTCCGAATATTTTGATTTAATCAAATGTTATGCTAAATACGTTAAGTTTTGGGAGACACATGAGCAATTTCTGTATCTGCGTTCTTCGTGATTATTTGATATTTCTTTTCAGTTTTGAGCCCACAACTACACTCACAAAAATACTTTTGTTAATTTAACCAAAACTTGTTTGGATATTTTGTTGTTGTATTAAGACAAAGATGCTCTTCCCTTGAACCAACAAAAACGCTTTGTTGCATTTTTTTATTCGACCCGATAATTATTAATTTTTATTAATTTTTTTATTTATTTTTTATTGGTTAATTTAGTAAATATTTTTTTAGAAATAAAGATACAGCCCGAACAACAATTTTGTTGGTTATTATTTACCAAACTTTTTTAAAATAATTTAACAAGGTACGTTTAAATATCAGAAATATTAATTCCAACAAAATTTTATTGTTAAACCAATCATAATTTTCAACAATAAAATTTTGTTTGATTTGAAAATCGTTTCTTTTAACAAATAAACAAAAATATAGTTAATCCAATAATATTTTTTCAAACAGTTCGTTTTTTGTTTTTGGATTAATGCATGTATATTTCTGAGTGTATTACACATTTTTGATAAACTAAAAATTATTAAATTATTTTTGTGGTGATATAAGCCTGAACCCATGAAGTACTTATGCAATATGCTAACTGAAGAATATAAATATGAAAATGGAATTCTATGTTTGTGCCATTACTTTAATTTCGGGCTGAGCTATCTTAAGAATATGAATACAACATGAGAAGCCATATGTCCATCTCAACGTCATCACTTACAATTAGATGGGTTTAATTAGTTGGTGAATATTAATAACCTCAAGTTTTCTATAAAAAATGTTACTCTGTGTTACAAGAAATTACTATTTTTTTGCAAAATTCGATGCAATGCCCTCTAACCTTGCCAATCTTGTAATTTTGAAATAATGAGAGCAACATTTGTAAATCACCCCAAAACTGCGTTCAAATTAGTGTACTTACATCTGTTGAATCAGTTTCGCCGCTTGTCTGTCCAGTAGCAGTTACCCCAAAATCGTATATTCCTGCTGATAGTAAGTGTTTATACGTCAATGCGCCAGTCGTTGGATCTAGATTTAACCCGTCCGGCAAATCTAAAAATTATTTCAGATAAAAAGTATGCAACATTTGTCAAGATTTGCTAATGTCAGAGATATGCAAATATCTAACGAGTTTAGAAGTATCAAATGGAGGTTGAAGATGCAGAAAGTGAGAAAAGATATAATAGAAGTTTTGACGGGCAATTTAAATTAAAAAGAATATTGGGAAACATGGCATCGATACCTATGTCTTACATTAGATAAGTAGAAGGATTAGATTTGTGATTGTTTTAATAATGTCTGGGTTCTGTTTGTCTATCGCTATGGTAGCGGCGACATTTCTGATATGAATTTTTTTGTACTCATCGGAAAAATGAAAAAGGTGTTGGCGTACAAGTTTCTTACCGCTTGTGGTTATACCTTTTAATACATAAATAATGTTGGATGTAAAAGTTGCACCTACGGAACACTAAATGTCAGAGTGATTCATAGGTTACTTTTTATTTGGCAGCTTCTTGGAAACTGAATTAAATAGCAAAAAAGCGAACTTTGACCCCCCATTTCAACGTGAATTTTGCAATTTGAGGCACTGTTCATGATAACACCTACAAACTTTGCTGAATAGATTTATTTTTTATTTCAATTAAGTGGCTCTTATCCATTGTACTGTTATCAGGTGTAAAGTGAATAATGTTTTCTCTATATTTACTCAATAAGCGATCCCCAATGCTTTTTTTCCATTTCATATAGTCTTTGATGAATATAATCAATTGATAATCCCTTTTTTAATGCTGTGGATAACTCAAACATTTTTTGAGAAGTTTTTATGTTAGCAGAACTCGATTCGTGTCTTTTTAAAATAATAGCTAAACGTTGCCAATCTCTTACCCCATTAGTTGCATGTAGTGAATATCTACTGCTTTCATCGTCACAACGAAACAGTTTACACGGTGCACAAAAAACGCTAAGTACTTAATGATATAAAATAAAGTGACCATGAAACGATGAATTTTGTTTTGTAAAGTATGAGGGATAAATTGATAAATGAAATGCATATAGACTTAAATAAGAAAAATCATTATTATTAGGATTTATAGAAACTTTGGCCGCTGTTATTTTCGGCCGCCAGTGTGCGATCACTTCGCATATATGGTAGCGGCGGCCCTGCTTGCAGATATTTAAATAGGAGACGTGTTTAAAATAATATGGCGGTTTGTGCTGGCATATAAACTTATTAGGGACCAATTAACTGGCACAGAGAAAAAAGAGACTATTCCAAAATATATAATTGAAAACTCTCTTAATTGCAAAGAAAATATTCCACGATACTATTAACACTTATTTAGTGGTTTAGTGAGTTTCTTTTTGTAATTGTCAGATTATATTTAATTCCAGAATATTCACGCTGTGGCAATTATTTTGGTGCGAAAGGGAGTATATAATTTGTGTGATTAATGTGACAATCGTTTGTTACAGGAGAGAAACGTTTGCATAGACTATGAAATAATCGTACATTCTTTATTTTGGCTACTTATGTTGATCAATATCTCGATTTAAATGAATTTTAGTGTGTTTGACAAGTGTGCTCTGGTAGGATAGGTTGTGCTTTTTACCATTACCAACGATATCGGATAGATAAATCCAAAAACAATGTATCTGTCAAACTATAAAATCATTTAGTTTGACAGATACATACTCAAACCGGGAGTATGTAAGATACATTGTAGATATATCTTACTGATTTAATTTGAATTTAACTTACCGTTAGAAGTGTATTTAATATTCTCTTCAATAGTTGAAGATGCTGACACTGATAGGCAGCTCGGTTCAAATGGCGAAGCAGTAAATTCATAGTTGGTTTGGCCGAAAGATATTTCAGCGCTAACAGGAGCTAGAAAATATGGATGTTAGCACATATTACAACTGCTGGTCCTGTATTATATGTGTACCTGGTGTAGTGGGGCAAATTTCCTGGGGGCAGTGACTGCAATCGAGTACTAAATATCATGGGTTGTAGAAAATGGGTAAGTTAGGATATCATGTATATTGATAGTATTTATGGTTTTACCTGGTGTTAATGTTGTCTCAATACAAGTACAAGGAGTTGTTATTGGACAATTCTGATCAAGGCATTTACTACAATCTAGTTCTGGTTACCGCAAGTCGTGTGAAATGATATAGAATAAATTAGAAAACGAAGAGTACGTAATTCATACTGTTTACCTGGTGTTGAATCGGTACTTGGAGTTGTTGAACAAATTTCTTCCCACTCACTGCAATTTAGTACTAAATACCACAGGCTTTTAGTACGGATTGAAAAGAAAAGAAACAGAATTTATAGTTTTACCTGGTATTAGTGTTGTCTCTGTACAAGTACAAGGAGTTGTTGGTGCACAAATCTCATCAGTGCATTCACGACAATCTAGTACTGCATACCGCAAGTTGTGAGAATGATTTAGAGTAAATTAGAAAAGCAATAGCACGTAATTTAAACTTTTTACCTGGTATTAATGTTGTACATGTATCGGTGTTTGGAGTAGTTGTTGGGCAAATCTCGTCAGTGCATACACTACAATCTAGTACTGTATACCGAAAGTCGTAGGAAATGATTTAGAGTAAATTAGAAAGCCAATAGTACGTGATTCAAACTTTTTACCTGGTATTAGTGTTGTACATGTATCGGTGTTTGGAGTTGTTGTTGGGCAAATCTCATCAGTGCATACACTACAATCTAGTACTGGATACCGAAAGTCGTAGGAAATGATTTAGAGTAAATTAGAAAGCCAATAGTACGTGATTCAAACTTTTTACCTGGTATTAGTGTTGTACATGTATCGGTGTTTGGAGTTGTTGTTGGGCAAATCTCATCAGTGCATACACTACAATCTAGTACTGGATACCGAAAGTCGTGAGAATGATTTAGAGTAAATTAGACAACCAATAACACGTAATTCATACTTTTTACCTGGTATTAGTGTTGTACATGTATCGGTGTTTGGAGTAGTTGTTGGGCAAATGTCATCAGTGCATTGACTACAATCTAGTACTGGATACCGAAAGTCGTAGGAAATGATTTAGTGTAAGTTGGAAAGCCAATAGCACGTAATTTATACTGTTTACCTGGTATTAGTGTCGTCTCGGTACAAGTACAAGGAGTTGTTACTGGACAAATCTCTTCAGTGCATTTACTACAATCTAAATAAAGCGTAAATATGTATGAAGTATATGAAATTGTGTGCATGTACGAATATTCTACAACCCTATGATAATTAAATAATTGAATATCTCTTATAAGTAATCTTAAAGGAAATATGTTTTGCAGTATTTTGGAAAGTTTTTTTTAACATCTTTGCGTACGAAAATTAGTGGTTTAAATTTTTGGAGAAAATATTTATATTTGGTTAGTATATTATTTCTAAATCTGCGAAAGCGAGTTGGTTAGCAAGATATTGTTTTAATATACGTATTTATGCTTTGGTAGTAGCAATAAATTAAGTTCAAAGAGTTTAAACACAACAACTAATCTGAGTTCGAATTTGTATTAAAAATAGCTGCAATGGCTTAGCGCAAGTAAAGTCATATAGATATTTGGTATTTTGACGTATGTATGTAAATCATAAGGTACGTTTAAGATGCTTACCTGGTGGACATTCACTACAAGCTGAAACATGAAAAAACATAATTACGCATGTTATTCTTTAGCCATAACCTTCAGAACAGCGGTGGTTGGTGCTGACATCAGGGGTTGGCATTATCTAAGACTAGTACTAGTAAGTAAGTACTGTGCTACTTCGGATAGCATCGGTGGTGTTAGAGAAACAGCACGACGCGACTGCGACGCCTTACGAGTTAGTACTACTTCGGCTAATGCCCACCCGCAACGTTAGCATCAGCCATTGTTGTGCTGAAGCTTATGGCAATATTTTGCGTGATGAACCATCTCTAATTGTTTATATTAATGTTTGAGTGCCAGAATACCCCGAAATTAAAAGTAGGTTACATATTTTGTCATCCCAAACACTTAAGAATGTTGAAATTACATACTACAACTCCAGAGGAGTGTCCAGAGAGTGAATATCCAACCAAAAAGTTAATGGTAATTAAATGTTGGTAATAGACAACACAACACACAATGGAGTATTTATTTACGAAGTGAGGTCAAAGATACTTTTCTAGTACAACTCTTTAAGAAATGATCTTATGCTTACTCGAAAGCATATTTGTTAATCGTGTTTGTTAACAGTTATTGCAGTTGCAGTTATCTTAAGTAGTTCCGCACTGAAAGATGCTCAAAATATCTTATAATTCTCATAGTGCTCTGAGAGGCCTACATACCATTGCAACTATGTAGATGTTTGTACGGGGTTCGTTATTTATTGCATTTTACATTTTGGGTGATGTTATCTGTTCTTATTTTTGTATTCGTCAATTAATAACCCTGTAATTCAGCTGTTACTCAGTAACACTGCTGTTCACGTGGTGTTCTGTGTGGTGCATGTCTCCCTGACTGCTACGTCTAAAATTATTTTCTTTGTAAATTCTGCTGGTTGGCAACTCAGCCGAAATATGCATCTGGAGTTCTTCACTCATCAAGGTGGTAACGGTACTTTTATTTTTTATTTTTACTGGCTTAGTCACTGGCGAGACTAAGTTCAACTCGTATAAAATAATTTACAGAGCGGTCTCAAAGTTTTAACAGAGCGTTAGATTTATTAGCGCATATCCTCAGCATATGATGAATTTATTCAGGGAGCATTTTTCTAGCAGTAGTCGTCCTGACGTACCGGTGTTACAATATTTCATATTCGGTTAAAATTTTAAGAAAATGTGGCCTAAATAATAACTATCAGGGTAGAACGAAGGATACAGGATTCTCTGCTAGTTTAGATGATATTAACGAGCATTGTTAAAGGCTGAATACTCACTCTCTGAGCATGCTGAAGATGGAATTAGTCGTTACTAATATTTGAAGTAATACAATGTGTAACTACTTATAATTTAGGGATAGTCCGGACATTCTGAGGCTGAAACATTAAAGTAAATATTATTAAAATGCAATTAGAGAGAGTTAGTCGCACAAAAAATAAATATAAGAAAAGGAAAATATGGGTATAGTTTTCCCATAGTTTAATTGTTCAAAGTTAGTTATAATTAGTTCTGTGGAAGCTGTTACTGAAAATTTAATGCGCGCTGAATTACTTACACTCTATACAGTCTGTCGGAGCTGCAATGAAAAAATGGAATATTATTAGGTATTCGAACTGATACAATATCTAACTTACTTGATGTTTCGGGACATTCTGGTGCTGAAGCATTAACAGAAACGATAAAGTAGAGTTAATCACACAAATACAATATTTTATTATTACAATAATGAAATGAATGTACAGGAAGGAGAGTATATCATAACTTTTTGATAGCGAAAATGTCTGATCCAATTTCTCAAATTTATTCGTTCCAGTCACTTATGTTTAGTTAATGTTATGTGAGTCGCCTATTCCCAAAACCATCTAAATTCAAATCCATTTTTTATACAAATTCATAGATGTTACAGAAGAAAGTGATTTAAGATATTTACGCGAACATACGAGGTGTATCAATTAAGTAATGAGACTGACAGCGTAGCGTTTGATATGGCAACACGGGAAGTACGGGACATGGAGGGGCGACAAGTGAACATTGTAATACGCGTTCTGTGCAAGTTTGAACTAGATCAAGTAATTTGGTTGTACGTTGTCATTTCTTCCGTGAACCCAGTTTTCGTAGTGCGTTCTACAAATGAAAGACATTAATTTCGAGTACCGGTGTGCTTTTACGTCTTGCTTCAGGCTTGGGCAAAGTGCAACAGAAACTTTTGCAAAACTCCAGCAGGCCTACGGAGACAGTGCTTTGTCAAAAGCCCAGGCTTTTCGGTGGCTTAAGGTATTTTCAGAAGGAACAGAGTCGATGGGAGATGAGCAACGCAGCGGAAGACCTTCAACTGCAAGAACCGATATCAATATCGACAAAATCTGCGATCTTGTGCATTCAGAGCGTCGGTTGACGGTCAGAATGACCGAAGAACAGTTGAATTTGTCTCACACCACCGTTCATCAAGTTTCGACCAATGAATTGGAAATGAGAAAGATCTGCTCGAAAATGGTTCCAAAAAGCCTTTCCCAGGAACAATAGGGCAACAGGAGAAAAGGTGCCTTGACTTTTTGGAATCGTAAAATAATGAAAATTTTTTGATACGTGTCATTACTGGTGATGAGAGTTGGGTGTTCGAGTATTACTCGGAAACAAAACGCTAGAGCATTGAATGGCACACTTCAGGTTCTCCAAAGCCCAAGAAAGTAGAAATGAGCAAATCAAAGATCAAGAGTGTGCTGATTTGTTTCTTTGATAGCCAGCGAATCGTTCACAAAGAGTTCGTGCCCCAAGGTCAGACAGTTAATCAACATTTTTACCGAGAGGTACTCGAAAGGCTCCGAAAAGGGGTCATGTGTGTGAGATCAAACATCAAGAACGATTGGACAATGCGCCTTGTCACGCAGCAATTTCCATAAACTTTTTTGGCCTGTAAAAACATTTCTGTGGCTCCTCAGCCTCCTTATTCACTTGTCTTGAGTCCTTGTGACTTTTTGCTCTACCCAAGATTGAAAATTCATCTGAAGGGGTATAGTTCCAGTACTGCTATGAGGAATGGAAGAACCGCCTCCAACGCTGTGTGGCTTTCCAATGGAGTTATTTTGAAGGAGACGACGTTCAATTGTAATTATATTCAAATATTAAATTCAAATATTCATATTCATATTACAAAAAATATATCAAATATAAAAGAATATTTAAAACGATTAGTCTCATAATTTAATAGTTCTTCGTTACTGTAATAAATCCATGAAAATACAGTAGGCCATTTACCCCTCTTCTCGATTAAGAAAATTTTTGTTCTTTTTAATATATATATCGATTCATAAGCATATAGCTCGAGCCTCGAAGTTACTGATGTCATCAGTTTTAAGTTATCTACATTTATATTATGTCTGGTTTGTGGGATATGTTCAGCAACATAATGCATATCTGCTCCACCATTCTGTAATGCGAGATATGCTCCTTAAATCTAAATGGCTGTCTTTGCCTGTCCAATGTAGACCTTTTCACAATATCCACATGTAATTTTGTAAATTACCGACATCCGTGTCATTTCCAGTTTGCCCTACGGATTTCCTAGAAAGTTACGAAGTGTGTTCGACGATTTATAACAAATTTTCATATTTTCGTCTTTTACGACTCGGCTAATTCCTTTCCTCGGCTAATTATTCTATGAAAGAGTAATATTACAAATTTCGTTTTGTCGCGGAATTCTACTGGTGTTAGCGTTGTGGAGTTTTTCAACCGTTGTCTATACTGGACCTCCTTGAGGACGCGATCAACATCTACAGAGGAGTAACCATTGTGCTTTACAATGTTTTTATTATATTTTAATTCTTTTGCGTATCTGTCTTGACTCAACGCAAATTTAATTAATCTATTTACCACGAAATTAATCGCGGACATGTTGTTCATAATGGTTTGAATCCATGATTATGAACCTATCTGTGTCGGTTTATTTTCTGTGTATGTCTATTCCTAATTTTCTGTTGTTCTTAATTATTACAAAGCTGTTGCTATCATTAAGTAATGAAGATTCCACTAATAAACGGTTGTCTGCCATTGTTTCCAACAAAATGTCGAACCTTACTGGACCAAAAATTAACATTCAACTGTAGACTGAAGGATTCACGACTCTATTCAATTTTGTTTGATATTAGCATTAATATTCTCAATTTTATAATCAGTAAATTAACAGATAATATTCCTCAATGGTGAACAAAAGTAGCTGAGAATTTGTTTTTTTGGTACGATACTAACCACGTTAGATTAATAATTTCCCCCGCTAACAGCATTTGAAAGGCAACAGGGAAATTTCACGGTGCGACCTATCGCGTTTAGTGTACCTGTACCCAACGCCACTTATTACTCCAGAAGTTTGGCTTCCAGGCACTAATATTTTGTAGCGTGAGTCGAGATGTGGGCAAAAAAAACATAAACTATGAAAGAATAGATCAAATAATTACTCAAGCAGCAATTTAAAAAAATGCATATGTGGCATTTAACAGTGAGAGTGAGGTAAACCGTTTTTCGATAGTGGGAGAAGATTAGAAGATTGACGATAACGAATGACGGTGACAGGCTGAAAGGCTGTTGTTATAAAATAATACAAATTGTGATACAACAAAAGAATGTAAAGAATTCGTTTGATGGTATCTACTTTTACCTAGTGCTTTCCTATCAATTTTAACAATTTGTTATTTTGTTGCCATTTCGGCACCAGATAGAAATAAGCTATTGTGCTGAATTTTTGTGTAGGTTGTCCTTATATCAAATGCAAACTTTTGCGGGAGCGAGTGCAACAAATTTCAAAATAAGCGATCCCCTAATATGTATTTTGATATTGTTTGAACAATTTGTGTCGACTAA
>JARFOC010028830.1:20777-32140 GCA_031763485.1 Osmoderma eremita
TTTCATTAATCTATTTAGCAGGAAATTAATCGCGGACATCTTATGTTGTTCACAACGGTTCGAATCCACCATTATTAGTTTCTCTTCTGGATATGTCTATGTCCAGTTTCCAGTTTTCTACAGGTTGTAGAAAAATGGATCCAGAAAGAGGGACTTAAAATAAGCCCTTCTAAGACGACCACAATAGCATTCAAAAGAAGGAGGAAACTGGACAACCTAGGACTATTAAGACTCCCGGGTGAAGCAATAAAGTTTTCTGGGGAAGTAAAATACTTTGTTGTCATCCTGGACCTAAGGCTTACTTGGAACAGACAGCTTCAGAAAATCAAAACTAAGGTAGAGACAACACTTAAGTTGGGAGGAGAGCCAAGGGAAAATATGGGGGATTAAAACAAAGAATCATGTGCCAGACGTATATCACGGTGGTTAGACCCATGATCACTTGTGAATCTTTGGTAAGGTGGACAAAGGTGCAGCAACAAACTGCTATAACCAAGCTCAGCAAAATACAGACGCTTGCGTGGTTGGGTATAACAGGAGCAATGTGGACAACGGCGACAGCAGCAATGGAATCCCTTCTAAATCGCCCAGCACCACATATGCAGAATTGGGGCACAACAAAATTGGCAATTATGTGGGAGGAAACCTATTGGTAATGAAAACCGACCATATGATTGCCATACGTATATTTAACAGGAATTTCGAGGTGGAAATCACAGATAGGAAAAGCTGGTAAAATGCACCATACAGAGACAAGTTTGGGAAGCTGGCCTGGTTTACAGACGGGTCAAAGATCGAGCCAGGATCTGGAGCTGGAGTATATAGTGAGTTGGGGGATAGAAAATCAACACACCATTGTGGTACAGGAAGAGGTGTACGCTATATTGCTTTCCGCAATAGAAACAATGAGAGGGTTTATAGTAATTAGCGGATCTATATTGCAACGGATAGTCAGGTGGCATTTAGGGCACTATGGAACTCTAAAGTGACATCAAGACTGGCTTTGTATTCCCAAGCCAGTTTTGATGTCACTTTAGGGAAACTGAATGAGCTCGCGGAACACAATAAAGTTACTTTGTTGTGGGTGCCTGGGCATTCGGGAATCGTAGGCAATAAAAATGCCGATGGGCTAGCGATGATAGGATCATCGTCTTCATACGTGGGTCCAGAACCTGCTCTGGGAGTGTCTAAAAACACAGTACGGCAGATGCGAAAGTGGGTCCAAGAACAACATAAGCAATACTGGGAAAATACAACCAGGCAAAGTCATGGCAAAACCTTTATCAAGGAGCCATTAGTGAAGAAGGCTGATGAACTACTAAATCTTAAAAGGAATCACCTTCGTGCTAGGTGTCCTGACAGAATATTGCGCACTGAAAGGACACCTATAGAGAATTGGGGTTGACAATGAGGGCCCAAGGTGCAGACTATGTGAAGGGGCAATAGAGACCGCATACCATATCCTATGTGAATGCAAGGCATTTGAAAAAAAATTCTATTCTTAACCCTGGAGCGGGCGCGTCGGTGCAATTGTGCTACCAATATCATTGCGATACGTGGTGCTCTATGATATAGTTACTTCCTTGCGCTGGGGATCTCTGTATCTTACCAGCCGTTTCTCAGTAAGTGTTAGTAGTGTTCGTTCTGTCGGAATTGGTTAACATCAGCGATTAGCGACCGCTCAAGTTTTGTTGGTATCATATTTGTTATCACGCGCTTAGCCGTGTAAGCAACATTTTTATATTTTATGATCACATTTTGCAATATTTTCGTCTCTGTATGCAACAAAATGTGTAGAGATTGTTTTGTAGTAGCTTTCGATAATAATTTTTTATTATATTTTATTATAATCGCTTTACTACAGGTCATCCTCCTGACAAACAGCTTCGGGAAATATTAGAAGATATGTCAGACGTAGAGAGAGAAGATGATGGGGGTTGGAGGAAATTATTACCAAAGAAGACCACAATTCAGATTCGGAGCTGGAGTGGGAACCCGACGAAGATAATGCAGCGATACAAGGTTCTCTTACTTCCAATGATTTATCGATGATGATAACTTTTACTGACTACCATGCTGTAAAATCCAAACATAGATCAAAGAATATTATCAAACGATTACCTGGTCCTAAAGGAACGGCTAAAAATGTCGGAAGTGAAGTTGAAGCTTTCTCAAAAATGATTGATGATAGAGCCTACAGTTGAACAGCAGAAGGATAATTAAAGGAAAAAAACGTGGACGTTGCGTTATAAGTGGACGACAAGAGAATAAATTTACATAATTGAGGTCTGATATTTGTGAGAATTTTGAGAAACACTACCTCTACTAATATTGGGTATTGGTAGGCAAATTTTCACCACGCGCCCGCTCTTGAAAAATTTTAAGGCGCGCCCGCTCCAGGGTTAATTATTACAAAGCTGTTGCTATCATTACGTGATGAAGACTTCACTAATAAACGGGTATCGGCGATTGTTTCCAAAAAGATTGTGGAACCATACCGAATCAAAAATTAATATTCAACTATGGAATGAAGGATTCGCGACTCTATCCAATTTTAGATGATATTAGAATTTGTGTTTCTGGTTAGCACGTTAGATTAATAATACTCTCCGCTAAGACCTTTCGAAGGCCCATCGGGAATGTCAGGGTGTGATCTGTCACTTATAGCCTTTCTCTAACCTAACTCTAGGTTATTAACGTAGCATGCGCTGCGATCCGACGGCCTATTATTACCACGAAAATTTCCAGGTAACCTGACTCGATCTGTGGGCGAGAAAACGCAGTGGGTGTTATTGCAACTGCCGGGAGTCGATCTCGGGACCTTCAGATTTGCTGTGTAGTAACCAACGCACTAGGCCAGGTTAGATTCCTTCCGCCGTATATCTCTAGAACAGCCTTTTTTGTTTCGGTGACAGTCAAATTTCTTCATAAGAGGAAAAATTACGTGCAGATATTTGCATTTGTTCCATTTTATATCGCTATGTTTTAAAGGTTGGTTCGAGGGTCTTGCAACGTAGAAACACTTATAAATATCTAAATTTAAAACTATGAAAGCATAAGAAATAGATCAAATAATTTCTCAAGCAGCAATTAAGAAAACTTGCATATGTGGTACTTAACAATGGAAGCTGCTAGTCCGTTTTTCGATAGTAGGGGAACATTAGAAAGTTGATGGTAACGAATGATGGTGACAGGCTGAAAGGCTGCTGTTATAAAATAATACCAATACTTACGATCTGGACATTCTTGGGGTGCTGAAAAGTAATACAGTAATATTATTGAGTATTCGACGCGGCATTGGATAAAACTTACTTGTAGTTTCGGGACACTCACACGGTATCGCTAGAACATTGACACAAAAATCATGAAATGAGTTTTGTATGGGCATAACATATACTACTATTGTAATTCAAGCAATATGATCTGGCGTATAATACAGCTATGATGATGTAGGGTAAAGAGTCGCCTTCGGTAAATTTATCCCGTATAAATGGCTTTTACGTGTGTGTAAGAAATGTCAAGTAATTTAAAAAAATCACTTGAGAATAATCTCTGATCGATTTTAAAGCAAATGGTTTTATAGGAACACTCAATGGTTATTAGACTATTCAGTTAACCAAACTCATTTTGAGAAAAACATTATTTTCAAATTCCAGCATATCCCTCAAGTAATTTTTTTTTTCATTCCTTGTTAGTGTTATTGTTATGGGTACTAACGGTCAGGACAGGTTGTTGGTTCCGGTGTTGTACATACTTCAGGTATTGGAGCTAGAAGGAAACATTTATTACTTTGTAATGGAGTAAGTAAGTGGTTGTGTCGTAACTTACTGGTACAGATTTCGCAAATTTCGCAAAGTTCGCATTCTGTAGTGGTTACTGTAACGCGAAGAGTACAGGTATTCCGTTAGTCATAACATTAGAAAATTTATGTGATTTTAGTTTTTACCTATAGGACATGGCGTTGTTGCTGGAAGCAATAAAGATATTATTGTTATTATTATTGTTATCTGCACAGTTTTGTCAAGTCTTACTTATCTCTGGTATGGGGAACTTCACCAGGACCACAGTTCGGCCAGTTCTTGTCGGTGATGCCGTTGCTGTCACGACGATTATCCTGTAGAAATCTTCTATCTCCTCTGCGTCGATATTTTCCTCTAACTGGAGATGTACTTGTCCATTCGAATAAGTGTACGTGTAGTCGCCTCTGAATGTAACGCTCTCTAAACAAGGTTTCATTTTGAATTAGCTGTTTATGGAATCATTTACCCCTTAACACGTCTTTTACGGCCTTCAGAAACAGACATGAAGACTCACAGGAGATCAAAAACGAGAAATAATGGAGTAGATCCAACTTCATAAAATTACACCGGAGGAATGGGTGAACTATTTGACTAACCTTTACAATGCAGCTAAATGCTCGAATTCCATGTTTCTCGCGTAGTTAATAAAGATGAGATCAAATAACTAAGGTAGAGGTTGCGGAAGACATTAAAAAACTCAGAAACCGTAAATCACCGGGACAAGACGGAATTTGTAATGAACTCCTAAAACATGGAGGAAAGCGTCAAATAGACGAAATGACACACTGGTAAGAATAATATTTAGAGAGCAAGACATGCCCCATGAATGGAAGAACACCACAATTCTTTTTCGATGGTTACGAATCATTTAACTTGAATGAACTCTTTACACCATTGAGGTACAATATAGTACAAGGTGGTATAGGATAAGTTGATCCTTAATAATAAATACAACTTAATATGTAAAAGAAAGGCTTAGTGGGTCACTCCAACACCATCAACTATAGGCAGCCACTGCTGACAATTCAACCTAACTTGGAATAAAATTTAGCTAAAGAGTAAAAGCAATTTACTATGAGGAGCTTTCTTAATTCAAGCTTGAAAGATTTTACGAGTAAAGTAGTTGTGCTAATGATTGTTGCGTGGAATGGTCAAGTTGCAACTTTAATAAATGTGCAAGTATACGCACTATTTTTTTAATAAATAGTCATCGAAGTGGCATTATATCCGGTTGTTTAAACAGTAGTCGACAAGGGTATCGTGCAGGGACGCCCACTATGGTTCGCGCAGCTTTCTTTTGAAGACGAAATGCCCTTATGCTAAGAGACGCGGTTCCCTAACATACAATACCATACCTGAAGCGCGACTCGAAGCAAGCATTATAGTATTTTTTTGTTATTTCGACACTAGCAATCTCCGGCAATCTATACAAAACAAAACATGCGTGTGAAAATTTCTTGCATAGGTCACTAATATGTAAGTGCCAGTCAAGATGCGCTTCAATGTGCAACCCGATGAAATTTGTGGATTGAATCTGTTCAATAGATTTACCATTAACTCTTAACAATTAACTACTATCAGTATCCGACGATCTTGACGTAAGGTCAATAATCACTGATTTCTGTACATTCAATTTTAAAGAATTATAGGACAACCAGCTTATTGTTTTGCATACATGCTCCTTTGAAGTTCAGCAGCATTTGAGCCAGCTTGCACAAAACGGTTGTCGTCAGCGTACATAATGAAGGTACCCGCGGTATTTACACAAAAACAAGGAGTAATAAAGGTCCCAATATCGAGCCCTGTGGAACTCCAGAATATATAGGTAGCTGTTGTGAGTATTTAGGAAACACCATTACTAGCTATGAGGGTTTAAATAAAGAAATAAAGGTATACACAAAAGCAAAAATAATAGCAGGATGTGACGAGCAAACCATATGGGGTAATCAGTATATAACGAAAGAAACAAAACTCAACCTACCTATATATTATAAAAGCGCTATACTACCAATTCCAACATATAAAGCAAAAACAGAAACGGTCAAAAGTCAACAGCAAATAGTAAAACAAGTCGGGACAGAATAGGAAACACAAACATAAGAGAAGCATATAAAAATGATAAAGTTACTGAGTGCATATTACACAGGAGAGTTGAATAGAACGAACGGATAGAAGAATCTACGAGACTAGAGTAGTATGAATTGCACGACGTGTCCGACCTAAAAGAAAAGGAAATATATAGAGAGTACTATTCAATGGTATGGCAAAGAACAGGCAGTTAACCATGGGCGAGCGGCCACTATTAGTTGGAATTCAAAGGCTTTTGTATATTTATGAATAATAAATATGGATATATGTGGAATAAGACGTCGGAATAGTTTTCCGTAAGTAAAGTATTATGCCGAGGATGTTGCAAAGGCTCAAAGTTATTTACTTAGCCCAAGCGCTCCATTAATGGAAAGGAAATAGCAAGAAAATGGGATATAGCAGATGATGGCTTGTGTATTTACTAATATATAGTCCATTTTCGCCGACGATGAGGTCATATGCAAGTGATAGGAATGACTTAGACTTAGAGTACATGGGACGTAAACTTACTTTGCTTACTATGAACTAAAACTCGGAATGACAGCGTAAAAGCATGTGATTAGTGGAGATATCTGGGTGTAAGTTTCGATAAAATTGGCATAGGCTATGGATAAAATTTAGAATGAACAACGTACGAAGGGTAATCAGCTACCTGAATGGTATATTCTGGAGTGCAGAAAATGGACAGTCACGGAAACGCAACATATAATAATAATAATCTGTATTGTCCAACAGAAAACTTCATATAAAGGACACCAAGAAAAATAAGTATAGTAACATACAGTGTGCAGAAAATAGTGTAATATATATTTAAACTTATCAAGCTAAAATATAAAATGTTAGCAAAAGTTACTTGACTACAATGGTGCTATTATTACCAAAAATAATTAGAAAATTGACAAACATTGTTTAACTAATTTCAACAAGAAACTATTACATAAAAGAAAGAAAGAAAAAGAAAAGTTAAGCGTTTAGAATAAAAGGATCAGAAAGTAATGTAACATTTTTATACATATGCGACAGCGGAGCCTTGAATAGGACATTGGTGCGACATTGGAAAAGTGGCGGATGATATCGAACTTTGGCGGGGTACACTAAATTCGATTAAATTAAGAAGAGAGGCTGAGTCAATGTTGTGACAAACTAAATTGGTAAGAAATTTAGCACTGGGGGGTAAGAGGCTTAGAACTTCTGGTGAAAAGCATCACTGTACATTTGTTGATATTTAGGAAGATGCGGTTGGCAGTACACCACTCACTAATAGTGTCAATGGCCCTCTGTAACGCCCGGCAATCATCTATACAAATGATATTGCTGCAAATTTTGAGATCATCAGCATATGCTAAAATGTTCCAATCTAATAGATGGAGCAGATCATTGATACAAATGTTAAAAGGGAGTGGGCCCGAATTCGAACCTTGTAGTACGCCCGTGGAAACCAATAAAGGGGTAGATACAAAAACATTATAGTGAACATAGGATGACCGACAACTAAGATATGGCTCAATAAATGTTGTGAATCTAGAATTAAACGTAAGGGATGATAATTTACAAATAAGCAGGGAATGATTAATGGTGTCAAAGGCTTTTGTAAAGTCAATGTAAATTACGTCTATCTGCTGACGTTTGTCGACATTCCCACTTATGAATTGAGTAATTTCCACTAGATTTTGAAGGAACCATGCTGATAGTCTTGCAGGATAGGTTTGACACAGGCGTATGTTTTTGTAAACAACAGCATTTCAAAACTTTTGCCGCAACTAGAAAAGATCACTATCTTTTTTTATGGCCTATAATTCTCTAAACAAGAACGATCGCCATACGAAACTATGGTAAAGGCTCACTAACGCACGGTGCAGAGGTGGAGATTGAAAGAAAACCTTAAGAAAAGGTTGGAAATACATGATTGGATCGGATTAGCAGAGACATCGAGACTACATAGAATTAGAAACGAAATAATCATAGAGAGAATGTGTGTGTGCGCGAAACAATAAAACATACCGAACAAAAGCAGCTTATTTGTTACAGATACTGATACAAAACTGATTGCTAACAAGAATAATAGAAGAGATACCCGATAAATAACAGAAAAAGGAACGACCGACAAAAACTCGGATGTAGGGAGCAAGACCAATAGACGGCAATTTCAACGTAGATATATCGAACAACGTATAACAGCGTGTTCGGACCCGAATATACGAGGTGTATGAATTAAGTAATGGAACTGACAACGTGCGTTAGATATGGCAACGCGGGAAGCATAGGACATGGAGAGGCGAAAAGTGGACATTGTAATACGGGTTCAGTGCAAGTTTGAACTCAATCAAGTTCTTGGTCGTCCGTTGTCGTTTTTTCCGTGAACCAGGTTTTCGTAGTGCGTTCTACATATGACAGACATTAATTACGAGCAATGGTGTGCTATCCGGCTTTGCTTCAGACTTGGGCAAAGTGCAACAGAAACTTCTGTAAAACTTCAGCAGGCCTACGCAGTCCAGGTTTTTCTGTGGTATAAGACATTTTCAGAAGGAAGAGAGTCGATGAGTGATGAGCCACGCAGCGGAAGGCCTTCAAGTGCCAGAACCGATGGCAATTTCGACAAAATCCATGATCTTGCGCGTTCAGATCGTCGGTTAACGGTCAGAACGATCGGGAAACGGTTGAATTTGTTTCACACCGCCGTTCATCAACTTTTGACCAATGAATTGGAAATAAGAAAGATCTGCTCGAAAATGGTTCCAAAGAACTTTTCGCAGGAACAAAAGGACTTCAGGAGAGAAAGGTGCCTTGACTTTTTGGAATCGATTGAAAAATTTTTGGAACGTGTCATTACTGGTGATGGGACTAGGAAGCATGCTGATTAGTTTCTTTGGTAGCCAGGGAATCGTTCACAATGAGTTCGTGCCTCAAGGTCAGACAGTTAATCAAAATGTTTACTGAGGGATTCCCGAAAGACTCCGCAAAAGGGTCATGCGTGTGAGATCAAACATCAAGTACGATTGGATCCGGCATCATGACAATGCGGGTTGCCACACAGCAATTTCCATAAACGGTTTTTTGGCCAGTAAAAATATTTCTGTGGCTCCTCAGCTTCCTTATTCACATGACCTGAGTCCTTGTGACTTTTTCCTCTTCCCAAGATTGAAAATTCATCTGAAGGGACATCATCTTGAAACACTTGAAAACATTCAAACGTCTGTAACCGACCAGCTAAAAGCGATTCCAATATCCGAGTTCCAGCATTGCTATGAGAAATCGAAGAACCGTCTCCAACGCTGTGTGGCTTCCCAGGGGAGTTATTTTGAGGGAGACAACGTTGAATTGTAATTATATTCAAATAAAAATATTTAAAAAATATCAGTCTCATTACTTAATTTACGGACCTCGTACACCGTATGCGAGATACGTATATAGAAATTTTTGATCGATATGAATGGAAAGGAAGGGGTTTTCTCTCTGTACTAGCCAACGCATTTTCATAGTAGCTAACTATATAGGGTGCACGTACATAGGGTATACCTACTTTGTTTGTTTTAATTCATAGAGGGTTTCTTTAATAATGAATTTAGTATTATATTTTTGGCACAAATATTTTATCATATGTTTGTGCTTCGTTGCGAAAATTTTTTCTTTGGAACACAAAAAAAAGTTTTATAATCAATTCCGCAAATTACACGTCCGTTTCTTACTGAATTCGGCGAGAGTATTGTATTTGAAACAATCCGTCACGTAATTGCCGGTGTAGTAACGATGAAAATTCCGTTAAAAATATTTTATTTGCAGATGAGACCAATGTTCCCCTACATGAGCGTCATAACCCTAAGCACGATTTTGGTCAAAGAATAATATGCATATTACATTAAACGCACGAACCCAGTACCCTCACAATGTTTGGACAGACATCTTAGGCGACTACCTAATTGGATATTTTTTTATTGAAGGGGTTGCAGAACGACATTTACTTCTTCTACACAATATTATATCATACCGCTGCTGGATAATTTTCTATGAGAATGAATGAGATATCGTTTCAGCAGGATCTTGCGAATAACGCTGCTATTGTACAGCAGTACTCGCTGAAATCTTTTTATGGTGGGCTAATAACTGGTTGGAGTACCATTCGTTGACCGCCTAGATCGCCTGATCTCGCTCCGAGTGGTTATTTTTATGGAGTCAATCTTCCATTTATGAGTTTCCTGAAAGGAGAGCCCGTAATATCGAAGAACTAGGTACTAAGGTTATTCAATTCATGAGAAACGTTTCACCTTTTATCAAGCGTTAAAACACGATTTGTGAATAGATTAGCATACTAATTTAACTAATAATTAAAAGCGCGAAAATATGACCAACGAATAAACCTCAGTTTTACAAGCACTGAAATAGGTAGTGAGGGAAAACCTCAACGTGTTACTTGCTTCAAAATGTTGGCTGCGGGCAGCATGAAATCCAACAAATTCAAGAAAAGAAATGTACCGATAGCCCCGAGAAGTTTTCGCAGAGAAGGATAAGTTGAAACTGTCTTCTTTTAACTTCAGTTACTCCGTTTTGATCAAATACTTGCAAGTTTTCAAATCAATATGTGAAGAATTAATTAGTTTTTGTGGTTTACCCCGATCATTTCTTCGACGACCCCTTGCACAGCTGCCTCGATCATCAGGGTAGACGCGCCCCACAGTTTGAGAACCGCTAAATTAATCTGTATATTACCTGCATCAAGATCGGCCCCCTCTCCGTTTGCTATATTCATTGAGATAGATGCTGTGTGTAGAGTACCCTCTACGTTGTACGGAATTTCGTAATACGCACTTTCAAACTCGGGAGAACTAATGACGCTGTTTATTTCATCGACCTCTATAATGACGGTAGCGGTAGCAGAAAGACCACCACTATCCTGAAAGAAAATGCAAACGATAACCCAGTATTGCCAAACCAGCAAAATCAGTTAAAATATTGTGTATGGAGTTTTGAGGTAAACCTAGAAAGTACAGTCAGTTTCTTTAATACCTGCAAATTTTGCAAATTTTTGAAAATACGAGCGTTTCTGTTCGACATATAATCTATAATGTTAAGGTCAAATAATTTGGTGAGTTATTGCAAGATACGAATAACTTAATATGGAATAATTTAACTGATTATTTGATAAGGTTCAAAGCATTATTCCAAGAAATACTTCAGGTGTGAACTCAACAGTTTTTCCCTTTACCTAGAACTACTTTTTGTTAAAATCTCGCTTTGTTAAAAGCAATTATGACTCATGCCATTAACTACTGTACAACTACGAAGTTATCCCAACAAGCACCAAAGTAACTGAAACCGAGACTGAAACCTATTTGAAGTAGCTTAGACGTGATCGCGACTATAAATATTGCTTTTTTAATTACCAAATTTAAAGTCCCCGAACCGTAGTTTCTACCACAATTTGTTACTTTGTAGTAAGATAACTTTAAAGTCAATTCACTGGTATTGGCGACGTCACGT
>JARFOC010028856.1:0-32095 GCA_031763485.1 Osmoderma eremita
ATAAATAGATAAATAGATAAATAGATAAATAGATAAATAGATAAATAGATAAATAGATAAATAGATAAATAGATAAACAAATAAATAGATTTGCAATAGCGAAAGTTTTTCAAAGTCTTGGGCAAAAAAATACTAAAGAATATTACGCGAGATATAAATAAATAAAATTTGATCATGGACATTCAAACAAATCTGCTTTAAAATTGCGAACATGTCCTTCTCGAGAAATAACCACCAAGAGAATGCAAGAGATATATCCAAAAAGGAATCAAAACAAACGATACCCCAACTTACCTTCATCAGAACACTTTCGCTCAATTTCTCCCGATTGATAATTTTAATCGCAACTTTCTTCCCAGTGACACATTGGATTCCCAACTTTACGAGACCTGCAACGTTCAACAGAGAGAAACCCATTAATAGGTTTTAAAATTGATTTTAGCAGATATAAAAGTCTTTGATAAGAATCTCATTCAAAAAAGCAAAATTATTGTTGAAAATTGTATAATTAACTTTTCCAACCGATAACGACTTGGATATGGACTTTAAAGCAATATTTTTCTGGCTAAAACAAACACGCTGTGTAATTAAACATTTGCTGGTATAAGAATCCCCAAGAAACAAAAAGCAAAATGATTGTAAAGATAGCTACAACTAAGTGTTCTTAAATTGTATATGAATTTTACATAATATTTTTTGCTGCAACAAATTTTCTTTTTGGGAAAGTCTGAATAATCATATTTACTGATATAAATGCTCGGACAAAACCTACCAGTCTACTAGGCCAAAATGATTTTGAAGATCTTCACTTAACAAAATCTTCATAAACGATATTTCTTGGATTAATACCAATTTATTTCTTTCGTGAACAGCCTGTATAAGCAATTTCACAATTTGGTTGTGTTCTAAACTAAAAATGACAGGATACATTCATAAAGCACTAATTTGGCTTTCAGTAGCAACTATTGCCGTTAAAAGGCATTTTCGGCCAAAACAGAAACAAACCTGGCAAACATTTTTGACAATAATTATTCAAGTAACATCCTGCGTTTAAAAAACCCGTTCAAAATCGATTTAAACTCAAACCAGAAGTAATCTCAATATTTCCAAAGGACTTTATAAAGTTTTATCTTCATTTCCCCAACAAAATCACTTCGTATCTTCCATTTCCCCATTTCGGATTATAAATTTGGAACCAGGTCACAAAATAATGACGCCGTTATTTACGAAATGTCCCCGTTTTAGGTCTAACCGCGCGTTAAACAGATAGATTTTCCTATTCCCAGAGCAATTACTATTCCGGCTGTCCTGACATCCGCAGACATCACTTACCTACCGCGAATCGATGAATGATAGATAGATTTATACTGCAAAGTGCGTTCTAAAACAGAAACTTTTTGTAATTTCCGGTTGATTCGCAGAAAAAGTTCATTCTTCGTAGGACGGCCTGTATAATCTTAGGAATATTTACTGATATGAATAAATAAAATTCAAGGAAATATTATGATACCCCAAAATGATAACGCAAAAAAATCTATAAGTAAATTTTCATAAACGAATATTAAACGATATATTTTATGAAAGAAAGAAGATTTCTGCCAATAGATGGCACGTACGTTCAAAAAATGAAGTATATAAAAAAATATTTAAAAAATATATCTCAGAGGTATATTTATATATATATATTATGGACCAATATAAATTTCCTCTTTTCTGAAACACCCCTTTAATCATACAAATATTTATTGATATAAGAAAATTTAAAAACAAACACTAACTTAAGTGAGAATAAATCTAAACCGATCAATAGTTAAATTCCCATAAACAACAAATTTAATATGAATTTCAAACTGTATTTCTTGGACTGAAACATATTTTCTTGTTTCAAAGATACTTGGGGTATAGTCATACGAATAACTAAATAAATAAAAATGAAAAAAATACTATACTAAATTAAAATGATAGTAAAAGAATCTGCAATAAATTTAAATAAAGTGGTATAATTTTCTTTTTAACAATATTTCTACGCTAAAACCTTCAGGGGCAGTTGTATAATCATATGAATATTTACTGATATAAATAAGTTTTATGAAAACACTATATTGAACCGAAATGATTGTAAAAGCACCAGTAATAAGTTTTCATAGATTGCATTTGATTTTCAAACATTAGTTGAGCTGAAACCAAATTTTCTTCTCTTGAGGGACCCTCTGTATAATCCTACGAATATTTGCTAATATAAAGAAGGTAAGAAAAATGCTATACTGAACCAAAATGTTTATAAAAGAATCTAAAACTAAGTCTTCGTCAACAGTAAATTGTATATGAATTTCAAACAATATTTTCTTGGCTAAAATAAATTTGCATGTTGCAGGGACACTCTGTATATGCTTATGCATATTTACTGATATAGAAACCCGAAAGGAATAAACTATACCAGGGCTGTCCAACTGCAAGTGCCCCAAGGGCCGCTTTAAAAAAATACGATTTGGAGGGCCCCGTTATAAAATACTTCGTATACAACTTTATCAGTGGGAATGGGATACAAAGAAAAAACGCCTTTGTATTATTATTTTAATTATTTAATTTTTAATAATATAGATTTATTCAAAACAAATTTTCTTCCTTCGTAGACAGCCTGTATAGCTAAAAATGAATACCGGTTGATATATAAAAGTTCGAAAAAACCAAGCCAAAATGCCTATAAAAGAATCTCCAACTATATCTTCATAAATAACAATCTAGATAGGTATTGCAAACAATATTTTTGTAGCTAAAACTAACCTCTTTTTTTTTGAAAATATCACACATAGCCATGTTAATATTTTTTTGTATAAAAAGGTTCCAAAAAACATTATACCAAGCCCCTAATCCGGAGCAATTTATCTAAAAGCCTCACTCTTACAAATCAACAATCTGTAATATTTACCGATATGTGATACCCCGCAGTATCTTCTCTAAAAGTGGGGTTCAGCAGTCCACCCTTATTAACCGTGCATTAAGAGACTAAACTAAGTCCGAAAAATTTCACCCTAGGGAACAATATAAACCTTTCGGTTTATATTGGGGGAGGCTTTCGCCTACCCCAGTAATAAATTGGCCTTTTAAATAACTTGGGATTAAATAAATTCTATATAGTTTATATGTCAGTTCAATTCCCAATTAGAACTTTTAGAATTAATGGTTTAGGAGATTTTTATTTTAGAAAATAGAGCCATGAAATGATCAAATCCCATATCTCAACTTTATATTGTCGAAACTTTCAGAATTATAATAGAGTTTTTACAACGGCTTGAATTGTTATAATTAGGGCAAACGTATCGAGGTTTATAACTCACTTTACGACAGATAAAAAGCCATTAAATAACTGGCGAAATAAAGATTTCCATATATTATTAATACCATACGAGGGATGCCTTTTATATTTCGGGAATAGAGAACATAAACTAGAATCAACCATGGTGCATGGCTTTATTGTTTTTCAAAATATACTTTTGCATTCGCTTGAACCAGTTTTCGAAGCATTTTTCCACTCCGATTGAGGTATCTCCAAAATATGCATTTTCAAAGCATCAACCGCTTCTTTAGCCGTCGAAAGACGTTGACCACGTAATTTTTGTTTGATGTGTGGAAACAAAAGGGAATCATTGGGTGCCAAATCGGGGCTGTACGGTAGATGACCCATCAATTCAACTTTTTCATTTGCCAAAAACTCTCTTGTTTGAGCAGATGTGCGAGAGCTCGTATTGTCCTGGTGGAGAATGATCGGTCTTCAGCGGTTAGTTTCCCTTATTTTTCCGAATACTTCTGGCAAACAAATGGTTGTGTACTATTCAGAATTGACCGTCCGACGCTGCACCAATGGTACTGTTGCCAGATGTCCGGTTTTTCCGAAGAAACAGGAGAAGGTAAACTACAGGGCTACGGGACCAGTTCAAGGTCACTCGTCCCTCGGGTCTCACACGAGGGCTTTCTCGCAGCTAACTTCACGGCGGAGACGACCCGGCGGCTATATCATCCCCTCGATCCTGCGGTCCAAAAGCTGTCCATTTACTTGTCTAAGCTGGCCATTTACCTGTTTAAGCCTTCCGTTTACCTGTCTAAGCCGTCCATTTACCTGTCTAAGCTGTCCATTTACCTGTCTAAGCTGTCCAAAAGCTGTCGCTTACCTGTATACCTGTTTGTCTACCTGTCTATCTTTCTGTCTACCTGTCTGTTTACCTGTCTGTCTACCTGTCTGTTTACCTGTCCGTCTACCTGTCTATCTACCTGTCCGTCTACCTGTCTGTCTACCTGTCCAAAAGCTGTCTGTTTACCTGTCTAAATTGTAGACAGACAGGTAAACAGTCAGCTAGACAGACAGGTAGTCAAGTCAAAATATTCTGAGTAAGTATGATGTCAAAAAGGCCGAAATCTATGATACAGGTGTCAGGTGGCAGCACCTGTTCCCGAAATATAAAAGGTATCTCTCGTACAGTGCCATACAAGAATATCTTAACAAATGCTATTTTAGTACGGTGATACACAATAGTATCGTAATATTTATAAATAAAAAAAGATCTTTTCTGTTCCACTTACCTGTCTGTCCCTTACCTAGGGTTTTCTCCAGGCGGTATGGGCCGACGTATTGGTGTACCTCAGGGGACGCGTTCGGCGTGTCCTTTTGCATCTTGAACGCGCCTCTGAATTTTCCCGATTTTTTCTCTTTCTGTTTTCCGACGCGCTAACTATCACGACATGTCAAGACGTTACCGTTTTCTCTCGAACCGCAGCGCCGTTCGATTGTAAGTCCGAATTTTCGCACGCCAGTGGCGTTAGTTCCCATCGCCGTGTTTACTGCGCACTATTTTCCACATTTTAAGCGGAGTTTCTTCATGTTTTGTTTTTTCGATTAATTTTTATACCTATAATATTTGAGTGGGGAATAATATCTGGTGAGATTTTTGCGAATTTTTAATTTAAGAAAAATAGGGTGCAAGAGGGGACAATAGGTATAACCATAAATAGTAAAAAAAATATTTAAAAAGATACCCTTACCACCTCGATGAGTGAAGAACTCCTGGATACGTATTTCGGCCATCCTCAGCAGAATCTACGAAGGAAGATAAAGTGTTATTCAAGTGGTGTTCTGTGTGGTGCACATCTCCCAGAGTGCGACCTCTAACATTATCTTCCTTCGTAGATTCTGCTGAGGATGGCAACTTAGTGGCCAAAATACGTATCCAGGAGTTCTTCACTCATCGAGGTGGTAAGGGTATTTTTTTATATTTTATTCACTATTTTAAGCCACCGTATCCTATTTTGTATTTTATATAACCATAAATGTCATATAAAACAAAATCATATTCGCCTCAAGATACTATCGATGATTTATGAGATAATTAAGGTGGGATAATATAAATATTTTAAAAAGAGATATGTCAAAACCAGTGGCGGCTCGTTAATCTTCATGCTATTACTACAAATGGCGAATTGATAATAAATAAATCACATCTTCTTAATATAAAAATAAAATTAACCAACTAAAACGAATATTTTTTATATTGCCATTGATAGTCACGAACCGCCACTGATCTTAATACACTTGCCTTACTTCAAGTATAGTGCAGTTCAAGGTTTGAAAGAAGTATTGCTCTTCCTTCAAAATCTTCGAAAGGAAAGTGATAAGGAAAATATCCGGACTACAAAAAGAGGAAGAAGGAACATATAGACAGCCAATGAACTTCGAGATAAATAATATTCTAGAAGGAGAAGATATGGTGAGAAGAATAAAGCCACAAAGAATGAGATGGTAAGGGCATATAAATACAGAACGAGATGATTCAGTATTACGTAAAATTGCAAACTGGAAGCCACACGCCAGCAGACCTAGGGGAAGGCCAAAAGCAAGATGGGAGGACCGAGTTATATAAGACATCTGAAGAATGCGAATCACGGGATGGGGAACAAAAATGAAGGATAGGAGGCAAATCTGCGAGGAAGCAAGAAGGAACATAGAAGTCTACAAGGGGATGGGTAGCGGAGAGGGGAACCACTACCATTTAAAATACCTCGTCTGAAGAGCTCTTCAGGAGCGGCTAGAAGTGCGTATTGCTCTTATAGAAATCGTACCACACGTTGCCAAATCTATTTAGATAATTAATTTTCCATATATTATCGCTCTGAACACTAGTAAATTTTATGTTGCCAACTCATAAATGTCAATCCGTGAATTTATCGTGGAAATATTTGTATTTATAGATTATGTTGTAGATGTTCAGTTATGTTCAATTATGTTTTTATATGAATGTTGATTATTGTACGACAGGCATACCTAACCTTAAATAAAACACAAGGAAACATCATTCCATTGTTCCACAATGGAAACTGATTTGTTCGAAGATAAATATGTAAAAGAGGGCAAGAAAAACTGGGAGAAAACAAGTGACACAGACAGATTAATCGAAATTGACAAATAACAGCAACAGTGACTAATACCAACAGCCACCAAATAATATATGGTAAGAATTCCCGTTCTCTAACGGGGATTGTTGCCATCCTTTTATATTTTATACAAATACGTATAAAATAAAAAAGGATCGATATGGTCCATAAGAGCAATACTTCCTTTAAAACATAAGCTGCACTATAGTCATATTTTCCTAATACAATGCAACAAATTTTCATTACTTATTCATGGTCATCAATTGTTACCAATGGCCGCATTCAGCAGACTTACCGGTAACTAACCGATGGAGAAAATCCGACTGAATGCTAGCGGTAACTTACCGATCACTGTCACCGGTAGCTATTTCATCCACCGTATTTTAAGTACGGTTTGTTTACATACCGGTGTCAAAGTGTCAGGCAGGTTAAGAGTAATGTTTGGTGTTTTACACATAAAGTTGGATTTTGTGTGATTTTGACAATTGATATTCGTTAAAATGTCCGAAGAAAGGACGTACTGTTATGACGGTGTAATATATGGAGTAATTGAATCAAATAAATATGAAATTATGAATATTAACTGATCCATCATTCATTTAATTTCACCCTAAAAGTGAATATACCTATATACTATTATTACTACTGGTATCTAGAGCCTAGATGTCTAAGGGCTATGGCTAGAGGTTATGCTGTTACTACAAATTATAAGCAAAACTTGCCGGTGACTATTTTTATGCGTTCAGTGTAAAATGAGCGGTATATGGTACCGGTTAATCACCGCTAAGTCTGCTGAATCCGCCCAATGATACATAATAAATGGGGGAGATTGGAATACATAAATATTTTAAGGAATGATATGTAAAATCCGGTGGGATTCGTTAATCTTCATACTAGTGCAAATCATGTTTTGATAAAGAAATAATATTTGCTTTACACAGACTTAAAATTAAACCATCAGAAAGAATCCTTTTCCCTAACGGAATTTTCCCCGTTTGAAAGTCACGATCAGGTACTTGTAGCACTTCAAATTGCCTTGTTTTTATAAAGCAATGCACATTCAAATCGTCACCGATTTAAACCTCATACAAAACATAATATTAAACACCATAACTAATAGATCATATTTAACTTCAGCGGCGGTTGGTAACCCCGACATAAAGAAGGGTTTCAGAAAAAAGAATTGATCATTATTTCAAAATATTTCAAGAAATTTTATGTCTGTACAAAAATAAGATTTACTGTTTCAAAATTAAAAAGTTTTAGCTTTTACCACACAATTTGCCGGCCTAAACACTGTATTTTGTGACTATAGTGCTCAAAATTTAAAAATCCATTGATTTTTGCCCTACAGTTTTGAAAATACATATACGGACTGTTAGAAAGGTAACGTAATTCGTGCATGTGTCTTGTTATGTTATTGACATAATGGGAATTGTCATTGATTTTAAAATACCATTACGTTGAATCTATTTCTATGAAATTATTGAAATTATTGCAAGAATGTAACGTATGTTTTTAAACATTTAGAAAATTAGTTATTTTATTTTGCAACATACAAAGTTTTTTTAAATAAAATTTCCCTAGATATTTTCCTGAACATTCAAAACTTAGAGAATAACGGATTTTGACACACATAAATCACCAACTCTGTACTAATCGATTAAGAAATCAGATTATATTTACGATTAAATAAATTTTGATTAACGCTTGCTGCTATTTGTTTGCGATTCTAGTGGTATTTTTACACACGACTAAATAATTATTTTGTTACTCTTTTTGAATTTTTTCTTATGTGAAGGTATACTTGTGCTTCATTGTTGTTTTCAGAAAAAAATTCTCCATCAGAATCATTAAAAAAAGTATAGTTCAATTTTTTTTTAAACTTGACCCTAAAACCTCAAAACCCTTAAGGGCTATAAATAATTTTATCAGCTCATTTTATAGCCTACATCTAGCCATTTAATTTTCCGTTTCAATTTTGAAAATCGGCCTATTAATAAAGCCGATACGGACTCTTTTTTTTTATATATTAGACAGCCTGTATAACAACATAAGATTGATTGTTATGTAACATATCACGAGGTACAGGGTGTTAAAACAGAATTAAATGAAGTTTAATTAACATATGAAAAAAAAATACAGGAATCTGTAATTTTTATAATTTCATATTATACGTTTTTTATGCTTTTATTATTTTAAATTTTGATAATATGATAATGATAGTCATCCCTCTTTTTTTTTATTTTTCTTACATAAATAACGTTTGACAGGTTATTACCTGTCAAATGTTATTTATGTAATGTATTGAGGCCTAATAGAATATTAATTAAACATCTTTTTTGACAAAAAACCAACTTTAAATTATTAACACAATTTAATTGTATTTTAATATTAGTTCACTGGATTTCCGTTATGGATATTCATATGTTTGAGTTTAGGAATCCTTCTTTAGGTCGTTATCCTTTTATTTTGAAGGTTAGCTCGATCTGATTCGAGCAGAAAAATAGGTTTTTCACTACATTTACCCAGCAAATCGATACAATACAATTGCAACACCAATAACACCAATTATATGTTGGTAAAGAGAAAGATATTCTTATTTAAATTTTTCTACTTTTTACGATCACGAAAGATCGTAAAACTGATCTTAGATTATAGGCCTGCGTAATTAGCCGCTTTAATGCACACGAACAGCCCTAGTTCCGGGATATGTCAAAAACGTCTAGGAAAAAATTGTAAACCTGCTTAATATTTAAATGTATATTTCCGGCTGGGCCTTTTCGATCTCCTATTCTACCTCAGAAACCCTGACGAATGTCGCGTTTTCCTTCGCCCGTATCACACATCGCGATGTACCGCGGATACTCCCGTATTTTTTCAGCACTCTCGCACTACGGGAATGTCTTTTTTATACCGAATTGTCACCGACATACTACCACCTAAACTATCTCGCAGCACAGCTCACGGTATTATCTGCACGTCGTTTTAGAAACAGTAGGGTGGTGAAAATCAATATTTTAGGTCCTATTACCCTCGGCGAGCGAAATTCCCTAAATAATGCCGTTGCTGGATGCGATTTCTGCGCTAAAAATCGGGTTATTATTTAAAATTCCAAACAACATAACGTAATTGAGAGATTTTATCGAAAGAGAAATATTTAGCGTGCCAAAAACAACTTCCGCAACATAAGTAACAAAAACGTAACGTTTATTAACTCAATTTGTTTCTCATAACAAATTTAAAAGTCAAAAAACAACTTAAGAGCATCATTTATTATATTTCCAATTAACTTATGTCAAATTCACCCTAAAGGATTTTCAAATTTCCCGCCTAATCTACATTTTTAGCGCACCCTTTAAATTTTTTTGCAAACCATTTTCTTCTAACAATTTTATTAACAGTTTCAAACAATAACTAACTTAAACCCCATTTTCTTTTAGAATACCATGACAAGACACTTACATTTTAATTTGAAATTTCAACTTTTCCCGCCAAATATAACAAAATTTCCTAAATTTCCGTCACTCGTCACGATTTCTTTCGTTAGACTTCCGGTAATTATTCCTAATTTCAACATAACGGATCTGATATTTTACTATGAAAAAAATCGGTAAGAGTAATTTCTGACATCATTTTAAGTAATGCTAATTTGCGTCTGCAATATAAGCAACAAAAACATTACGTTCGCTAACTCAATTTGATTACCCTAACAAATTTATAAGTAAAAAAAATGGCTCAAACATCATTTATTACATTTCTAATAATGTTTTATCTTATTTACTCAAAGGTAATTTTAAATTTGCCGCCTCTAAGCTCTATTTTTTGCACATAGTATAGGGTTTGGCCAAAACTTATTTTTTCTAACAATTTTAGTAATATTTTCGATCAAAAAATTAAACTTGAACCTACTTCAATTTTAGAAACTGTTACAATTTCCATTTTAATTCAAAATTTTTTTCCCGTTTAATATAACCGAATTTTTTTGTCGCTTTCAAATTATAATCTCATTCTACTTTAATAATTTTTATTTTATTATATAATTTTCCTTATTATTTGATTCCTTTTGTTTTTCCGCATAACTTATCAAATAAATTTACATTTTAATATCTATATACAATGCAAATTGAATCAGAAGTATCAACGTAAAAGTCGAGATTGCAGGATAAATTTTTAAATTACGCGGTAAATGTTAAGTTTGTAGAATAGGCATAGATTAGACAGAGTTTAGTTTTGAGAAAAGAAAGCGGTGGCGCTGTAGTGTAACTATTGTAGCGACACACCGGCAATTGATTGTTGGCGCTCAAACTAATCGACCGTTGCCGCGCAAACCAGTCGACCAATGAGGAATGGAGAGGCGGTATTATAAAAATGCAATTACAGGAATTACAATAATTACGTCCTCCATTGAACATCTCTGAATATTATTGTCATGTGTTATCTGTTATGTTTGTTATTTAGCTGTTATTAATAAAGTATTGTGAAACTAGTGAGTGTGGCTAATAAACGGCTGTCACTTTTTAAAACCTCTTATTTATTGTGGTCGTGTAGAACACTAACCCTTTTTTTCTTTTATAAGTACACAGTGATCAATGTCAACCGTGTGAGGTTGGTATTACAGAGGTCCCTAAATTAAGTATAAACTAGTTCATATTTATTTTCGTGGCTACACTGCTTGTCATCTGTCATTGCTCCATTCGTTGTTTGTGTATACCACCGTATCTATTATTATTGCTTCGCTATTGCATTTAGGTAATTAAGAAGTAATTTTTAACCAATCAAGGGATCTTTTTGATAGCAACTTCACACAGTGAAGATGGATTCGCGGGTCACTAATAGTTAGAAAAAAGTATGTAGTGGCGTTATAGCACCTTCTGTGATTAATCCACTGTTGACGAATTGCCAACATAAAATTTAGTAACGGGTTGAGAGTAGCAATATATGCAAAATTAGATTTGACAACATTGGGTGTCATCTAACTTTTGAAAGTAATAATGCATTGAAATAGTAAAAAACACAATTTTATTTGTAGTATAATCACATATAAAAGTAACAATTACAAAAATAGCTCATTTCTTAAACCCTTTCGCTGCCATACACAATCTCGATAACAATCCGGACATCTGCAGCAACGTTGTGATACCATCAGCTATTATTTCATGTGTACTTCCAATTTCCTACAAACAAAATGATGGTTGGAATGTTTAAAATATACAAGGGCTTTCACCAATCGCACCTTAATAAATGCTAACTTTAACGGTTCGTCTATATCCATGTTTTTGCATACCCTAAATATGTTTTTGATGATATCTTCGCTGGCATATCCCAAACTCCATAAATTCTGTATTATCTGCAATCATCAATGATACTAATTAAATACAATAAATCTAAGAAGTTGATCTACCTTGTACGCTCCCCGTATATCACCTTTGACGCAATTTTGTAACATGTCTTTGATTAATAAGGGATGGGGTTCATCGCAGACTTTGAAGACGTTTTCTGAATTAACAATACCGAATCCATTATGTGTCGATTGTAAGTTGTTTAGAGCTTGTCGCATGTCCCCTTGTGCTGTAAAAACTATTGCTTCAAGGCCCTCCTCGGTATAATTCACCTGAAACATACAAAAGTTTATATTTATTTTAAAGCAGGTACATTTATTTTGGTGTTTGTACGTTTTCCTTTTGACAAATCTGTATAATCCTTGCCAAGACTTGAGCATCACTTAGTTTTGAGTACCTCAAAACAGCACATCGAGATTGTATTGCGTCAATGACTTTCTCGCTATAGTTGCAAGCTAAGGCAAATCTGGTCGTGTTGCTGTAAATTTCCATGGTTCTACGCAAAGCTTGTTGTGCCCCGTCCATCATACTAAATCAAGTAAAGACCATTATAAAAGTTAATGCCACGTTTTAAATGCAAAGGAAAAAAAAATTGATCCATTTTAAAATAATACAAACCTATCAACTTCATCCAAAATTATAATTTTGTGTCTACCAGGAGGCAACGTAACTTTTTGCTGGGCGAACATTTTAACTTTATTTCTAACTACATCGATTCCACGATCGTTTGAAGCGTTCAATTCTAAAACGGCGTCCTTAAACGAAGAACCCAGAAGCAGTCGTGCTAAACAGAGGATCGTCGTAGTCTTGCCAACACCGGGAGGGCCCTGAAATTATCAAATCAACACGTGTAATCGGGGAAGAGACTTTATCCTCACGGCAATGATTATGTTCGGTAAATTCCCTTGTTTGGAGAATACGGATAATTTCTTGACTGTATCCTCGTTGCCGACGATTTCTTCGAATTTCTGCGGACGATATTTTTCAATCCTATTGAAAAAAAACGAGATGTTTTGGAGTAAAATTGCTGCTATATGCTTTTATATATTCACCAAGGTAAATTGGATGCTTTTGTCAGTTTTTCCGATGCTTCTGGTGCAGAATCCGATCCCGACGGAACCTCAACTACTTCCATGGCCTCCATAGTAATTGATTTTTAGTTGTTTCAGTATTCTTTAATGATTTATATTCATAATTTTCCCACCAAAATATTGAGGGTCTTAAATAATTGCAGGTTATGTTTAGGTAACGTTCTGATATTATTTCAAATCATATCAAATATTTGGTTAAAGTAAAATGTCAATATATAATTTCTTAGTTGTTTGGTTTATTTAAAGGAGTATCCCAAATTTCACTCAATTCCTTTAAATTCATATTTTGACTTATAATTTTAAATTTAATGAGTTTAAACTTCGAAAGAGTTTCGGAACGTATTTTTAGCAATAAGGCGTTCTCATTCGTTCAGAGTAATGTAATTTAAACAAGTAGGCCAATCATGTAATTTCTCCATAAAAATCTGTTCAAAAACCTAACCCCTCAGACATTTTAAATGAAAGTCAATAGTTTAAATATTTTCTTTTATTATAAACTATATAATTTTATATAAAAAGAACATCAAATGGATTTTTATACAAAAAAACTATACATTAATATGTATCAAATCGCAAAAAATAACATTTTATTTCGAAATGGTAAAATCAATTGGGCTTAATCATGAATGGGAGGTGCATCAATGTGTGGAAATTAAATACAGATGATTTTTATATAGCATGAAGTGATAATAAATTACTTTTTTTATAAAATTAACTAGCAACTGTGTGATATTAGTCTAAACGTGAAAAAAATGGCTTTTTCTATTAGGGGTTTTTATCTAGCGGTGGGAGATATATTATTATACATATTTTATTGAAGAATTAATTGTAAAATGATTAAAGCTAATCATATTGTTTTCTTTTTTTTTGTTTTTGTATAATACATTTATACAAAAAGGGAACAAAAAGGTATATAATCATAATTTTAATAATAATAATAGCAATAATGATAATAATAATCATAATACGGTCTTAAGTTTGTAATAATCAACTAATTCAAGGATGGCGTCTCATTGTTGCACCAATTGATCTCGATGTTCGGCCACTTCGTCTGGAGGCACGTCAGCATCGGATTCGATTCGCATATTGATTTTAGATCGGATTCTAACAGAATCGCAGAGCCTATGTGGTATTGAACCTGCAAAAAAAAACAATAAAACAAAAATATTTCATTGGATCCTTTGCACGCAGAATTATTTGTAATCGGATCAGAGTGGGGCATTACGACTTTTCTGACAGATGTCAAATTGACACCTGTCAAAATCACTAAGATCAAAATTGAAGGAAATACCTGTCCTTGTACGTTACTATGCGCTAATCCATTATAATGCACTAGTTGAAACATATCGGGCGTAGAGGATTCCTCCTTCGGAAAGAATTCATCCATAAAGGCATTCAAAAGTATTATCCCCAAATTTTCAGAATCCAATTTCCTCCGCATAATGTCCACACTGAAACGACAATTAGGGATAATCAGTATATAAAAGTCTCGTTCAAACTTAGACTAACTATTCGGTATCACTAACAAGATCTAAGTCTATGAGAACGGCTTGTAGGCTATCGACACTTATGAAGTTGTTCCCGTCCTTATCGTAATTCTTAAACACCCTCCTGGCTTGCTCGCTTTTAGTCTCCGGGCTCACTAACTTCCTCTCGTCGCTGAAAAGCACTAAAATAAAGCGTTGTGTTAATTAACATGGGACGTTTGATCTGAGATGTACCGGTTAGGTGAGTTTCGGAACCCAACACCCAAATCGGGTGCACGGGATTTTTGTAGAACGCCCCTACGGTTAGATATCGTAGATGTTCCATCGAAGTAATGAAACCGATCTGGCTTTGGTTTTCTAATCCTTTTAATTCTGCAAAAAAAAACATTATTTACAATATTAAAAAGATCGCTTTAGAGGTTAATTACATACTTAAACCACCAACGTCTTGTTCGTAATCCCAAACGTACGTCACAGCTCGGCCGGTGATCATTAAATTTATTAGGCTTTGACTGCCGTAACCGTATGTTTCATCTATTAAAGCTTCCGAAGTGTCTGATTCTATTTTTACCTGTTCTAATCCCTAAAATTCGTTTGAAATTGTTTTTGAAAATTTCAGATAATAAATGTAGATCGGTTGCAAAAATAATTTGTATTTCTGGATTTTGTCTGAATTCATTAAAATATCGTAATACAAGGTAATTTTAACTACTTACCTTCGTCAAAATAACCGTATATAAGAATAGCAGTATTCCAAATTGATCTTTGAGTAATTTTATGTTATCTGCATAGTACCTCTCCACTTCCGTTATGTTCGTAAAGTTCCGTATCCTCAAACACTTATGAAATCGGGAGGGATCTACAATTGAGTTTAGCTCTGTGTCGGACGCTCCATTTACGTTGGAATCATTACCACAGCAGTTGATTTTCGACTCTAAATACACTACGTTATAATTTTGTTCACTACACTGTCTTAGGATATCACATAACGCGCTTATAAGAATTTGATTCTGTTTATCGTCTGTTATCTGTGAAAAAAAGGCAATAATTTTGACTTAATATAAAACATTCGTACTTACAGAATCTCTAAAACTTAAATTTCCATACTCTAACAGCAGTCGTTTGAGTATAAAGGCTTGTACTGGAGCTATAATGGAACACGGCCCACCTTCCAGTTGCTCCAAAGCGCTCCTTTCCGTCTGGCTGAAGTGAAAACCTATGGAAGTAAAAATACGAATTAGATATTTGCGAATTACGAAGAGAAATCGGCAAAAGGGGGTTACGCACCCTGCGACCACCGCTTGAATATGTCCAATTTGATTTCGTTGCCCCACAGTAAATGTTTGACGCCGAGCAATTCGTGCTCGGATTTTGCCGTATCGGCCATCGTACGGAGACGGGAATTCGAAATTGCACAGATTCGGTAGAAACTTGAAGAAACCCACTATTTTAGGTTAAGACATTTGACATTCCGAGCAAAACGGACGAGAAATGCCGAGAAGTCCACAAAATATGACACGCTGACCAATCTGCGGATAATTAATGTTACCAGGTCAGTTCGATCTATCCAATTACATAAAATTGGGCGAAAATGATTTATTATTAGAAAAATGTTATGATTTTGTTCGTAGCATGTAATACGAATATAAAATAGTATATTATAATGCGTAAAGTAATTGTAAATTACGTAAATTGAGAATAACAAAATACTGAATGATTTACTTTGCTTGTTGAAAGGATAAGCAAAAATAAAATCGTTGCTCAAAAAAATAAAGACAATTATAATAAAATGAATTCTTTTTTAATGTAATCTCTTTATTTTTATACACATTTAAGCTACATTTTAAACAAACATCAATATTGTCGTTCAGACTTACAAGATTTCTTATTTCTTTGCGAAGTTTCTAGGATAACAAAACTATTTTTGTAGTTATACGATGTAAGAAATCGGTGCCACTAAATGGGGAAACCGGCATAAAACTGCTTTTATTGTTTCATATTATGTGCCACAATGTAAGATTTCGTTGTGTATCATTGGAACCTTTTTCAGTTTCTTTATTCAGATTTTCGTATAATATTATATATAAGGTTTGTCCGAAAATAGCATAGCCATTACCCACATAGCAAAATTCAAATTTGCCGCATTTTTCAAAAGTAATTTCAGCACAAAGATATTGCAATACCTGTTTAGGTAATTTCATACTGGAATGTTGAAGTTACTAAAAATAATAGCGGCAAATTTAAATTTTGCTGTGTGGTAACCATTAATAAATTTCTTACAGTTTAAATAAAATCAATTGTTTTGCTTTTTCATTTCAACCTTAGTTCGGCATTATTTTCTAAACACAGATATATCGTATATCATTCAAAGCACGCAATATAGAGCTGGTATGGACAAGAAACCTTGAAACCTCGTGATTGGTTAAGCGCATTGTAAATGTTGCCGTAACTATTTTTGGCTTTCGAACGCAGCCAATGTCACCAACTCATATAATTAAAGTTGGCAACATTCTTTGTCGCGTGGTTTTCAGGAATTGTTACTGGCTTTATATACAACAAAAGGGAAAAAGGACTGTTTTAGCAAATATTTTCAAAAAATTGAAATATGAAATTTGAGTCTGTTTGTAACGAAGAGTAATTAACGTAAGATATTACTTTTTTTTAACATTTACATCTTTTACTAGTATTTGTCTTTCTATAAATATTCGGTTTAATATTAATCGTCTTTTTTCCTTTTTTAGAAAGCTGAAAGATTTGGGAATAAGTTAATCTGTAATAAAAAAATAAAATCTTAATAAACATGTTTTACATCGCAAAATTAAAAAATAAGTAAATGATTACTGCACAAAGTGAGTCGAAAATAATGGAGACAAGTTAAATTTCTTTTATATCCCTCGTAAGTAAATTGAATCAACAATAAACAATTGTGTATAAAATGGCTGTTTGTATATACACAAATGTGGATATTTCAGCTATTTTTGTGTCACAAATGTGTTTCGTACTGTAAAATTATGACTAATATTTGATAACATCTCTTATAACTTTACGTATACAGCAGGGAACTTGAAATTTGACATTTTTACATCATCATAGTCATTAAAATTAATTTAAAAATACACAAAAACTCGATAATTATCATCGTATATCTTGTGCCTTAATGACTTTTGTTGCCTATCCTTTAATACTTTCATAAAACTGGGAGATAATAAACCTACAGTTGAACTCTTCTAACTCGAAGTTTTCAAGAAAGCGAGGGCAACTTTTTCTGGGGCTTTCCGTGCTTCGAGTTAGAGGACATCGACTATATTTACATAAATTACATTTGGTAACTTAATTTTCTTTTTGGAAAGATAAACGAGGAACTTTAATAAATAAAACTTAACAAAAACATCGCATATCGATATAACATCACAAAATCAACAACAAACGATTAGAAAAATAAATATTTCTTCGATTTACTCAATTAAAACTATCTTTTATCAGATTAGTAAGAAAATACTAAATAAACATCACCGTATCATTCGATTAAATTTGTTTTGAATCAATTGAACACGTAAAGAAGATTACGATCATAGAAATGGTGGACTGAGTTTATGTGTCGCAGGACTTTTCCTTCGATTAGATGCCTTGCGTAGTTAACGGCTTCCACTCGATCTCTTGCTAAACCGACCTCGATGAGCCAGTCGATAAATTTTGTGCCAGCGAAAACTTTTTTGAATACTTTCAATCGCCATCTATAAAAAAATGTCTTATTCGTTACATACGATTCATTCGAAACAATCGTTACTAAACAAAAGGAATCATAGGAAATCATAATTTGTCAAATATGAAGAAATTTTACACCTGGACAATTGGTATTTTCCCTAAATGAATAATTTCTAACCTCCTATCCTGTGCGATATCCTCCTTACACTTTTGCAAGTGGTGCGTAACAAATTGATCACAAATATGCTTCGTGTCGCTGCTCAGCTCATCCCAGCTTGGTAATATTAACGTATTGGCTCCGTACCACATCTTTCTCCAATATTTAATCAGGGGTAACACGATTTCTTTAATATTCGTCCCGAAAACTGCGAAAACCATGATGCTCTGTCCGAAATTCAATGTCGCATCCAAGAAGGACAACTCGATATATATTCCCGACATCTGTTCCATCACCAAAGTCCATATACACAAAGCAAGACCCTATGGAATAATAACATTAATGTTTGGGAGTTGCATAATGAAAGGAAACTTACGACAAACATTGAACACAAAAGCAATATTAATAAAACAATGTGCCGTAGGATTTGGGGATCGTGCATGTCGGGTTCCTCTTCGATCAATTCCACATCATCGTCGATTTGTTCTTCGTACGTTTGTAAAATGCCATGGCATTCATTTCGTCTGGGGCCGGTACAGCCAAATTTTGCAGAACATAAACCAGTTTCGTCCCTACAAATTAAAAATTACTCTGTACTAGACGATTTCAAAATAAATATTAATTAATACTCTGCTTCGATATCTTCGACCACACTTCCTTTGGGTGATAAAGTCTTCGCGACATCTTCGATATCAACCACGGGACTGTCTTCACAACATCCTTCGGTTATCGTTGGTAAATTTCCACAGTTCTTCTTGCAAGAACCGGTTTTAGGAGTCCCGCTACCCCCAGCTAGAGTGGGTGGGTTTTCTATTGAAGTTGATACATCGTTTTCATGAGTATGGTCAAATGTCGAAGCTACATCGTTGGCCAGGTTCAAATATCTTTCGTACCGTTTTCTGTAGCGTTGATGCAAAATCAAACAACCCACAGTCACTGTTGATTATTAAATGCAATAAAGCTAATAATAACGTTAATCAGTTCTTACCTATGAAACATAGTACCAATAATGATACGGCAACTACAGCTTGAAAGACTCCGTAAGCAAAATTTGGGTTTTTCTCCACGTATGGTAGTGAGTTCGACCTGCCGTACAACAACAGTAGGATCGACAGCAATAATGGAAACCTTATGAATGAAATAAGACAATGCAAATTGAATATTTATTAGGGTTGCGATCATTTTCTTACCCCCAGCCGATGAGAAAGAATACCGGGACCAGTTTCAGTACGAAACATAGACTGCGACATTGTAAAAATAATAAAACGATAGCCAGGATCGCAGTCCAAAGTCTACTACTGTAAACACCTAAGCTGAATATCCAAAACTGAATGTAGCCAGCCCAACCCTGCTTATTTTCAAGACTGTTCCATAAAATAGCACCAGTGCAAGCTAAGATCTAAAAGAAAAAAAAATCTTTGAAAAGATTCCCAATCTGTATTTACTTTGAAACATATCTTACCTGTGACACGATTAAACATGAAGTGATTTTGTGTGGAACCTTATTGATGCGTTTGGTTAAAGTATATAATAGTAAAACCCATATCGAAGCTACCAATCCTATCACACTCAGATCGAACGTGAAGTTATTCAATTGTTGCACATATTCCGAAGCATCTGTGTTAGTTATCGTAATCATTTTAGCCGAGACAAACATTAAGGGGGCACTGATGAATGTACAAGCAACCATAGCGCTTGCAATCTATTAATTAAAAAGAAAATCTAAGGTTTTAAACAGAAATTAAATATAATATATAGTAAAACTTGATTGAAACGGACTCTTAGGAGTTACCCTAATGTATTTAGAAAAATCGATATTCAGTTTATGTGTGTGTTGAATTAAAGCTTTGCAATGCCTGATATAAAAGTATTCTCACCAGATCTATGTCCAACATATATTGAGTTGCGAACACAAAAACCGTAGGTGCAGCCGGAAATGTTCCATACAGAAACCCATAAGTGCTAAGATCAGTCGTTTCACTTTCGTTAAAACCTGCATGGACAATATTAATAACTTCCCTTGTTACGAGAGGCAAACATAATCTTAAAAATAAACAAAATATCAGACGTTCGTGTTACTTCCACTTTAGGACTTACAATTTTACTATAATTAAAATACCCGGTATAATCAAAGAGGCGCCCCTTAATTTGTGTACTTTCCCAACCATTCTCAAACCCAACAAGAATAAAGCAGAAGCCGAGAAAGCGGAGCCCAAAGCCTGCGGAATTAGAAACATTACAAAAAACCTACTTCGCTGCAAAAAAAATTGATATAGTAGATAACTGACCTTTAAAATCTCGCTGAGATACACCGGAACGTCGTGTTTAAAAATAAAATTGCCTAGTATCCCTAATAAAGTCATAAATATAATCGGGTTTAGGAAAATATTTTTGCTAACGGAGATGACTAGTCTGCAACGCTTCCCGCTCGCTGTCGAGTCACCGCTTTCAATACTGTTAATACTCATGGGTGAGTGTGTTTGGCCGTTTCTTCTTTTCCCGATTTCCATTAATACGAAACTGATTGGATTCAGAATCGCCAAACTTATTGGAGCCATTAAATAGAGGTACGATGCATATTCTGGATGAGAATTTTTGTACAAAGCAACAACTGAAATAGATATTAACAGATTAAGCGGCTGAAATCAATTCAGTATTATTATATATATACAAGGGTATTATTATATTTAAAAAAAGTTAACTTATTTAGTTCTGGGGAAATTAAATTTTTTTGAATTGGTCACTATTAAGGAATTCCCAGTTATTCGTATTTCCGAAAATATTAAAAGTGGTTCTGTTCTAAGAAATATTATTACCTTTTAATTGTGTACCAAATTTCAACGGGCGAAGCTATTTAATTTTATAATTAAATTATTTACTTTAAAAATGTTTAACATCTAAATTTCAAATATAACTTCTTGAAGGTTATAGTGCAATTATTTTACTTTACGTTGGCATAACCGACTACCGCCATTGCAATTGTTTTTTCAAATTTAAACTATGCAATACGCGAATTTCGGTAAAAAATCGGTAAAAAATCGGTAAAAAGTGTTTGAAATCGCTGTCGATCGGTTCCTAAGTGATAAACTTTGAACTGAGTTAGTGAATTTTGTGCTTTGGAAGATACAGCAGTCGTGATGAATCAAGAATTTTGTGCTTTCTCAACGTATGCTGAACACAAAGTAAGCGATTCACTCTTTTGCGCCACTACAACAAAAATAAAATTTGAACTTACCGATCGGGTATCCAATTGCGAAATCATTACTTTGGGTACAGAATATCGCAAATATCCCGGCACGACCTACATTAACCGGTCTGCCGACTAATAACGTTACGATTATCACAGTGAAAAATACTATACTCTTAGCGATCAATATCGACAGTAGAAACAGCCAATTAACAGAAGACAAATCGAGCTCCGCTAAGGACATAAAGATCAAAGATGGTAAGGCGAACGTCCCCACAAACGTATTTATTCCTTTCGCTTCCGTGTCCGATATCAAATTCATACGGCCTGCTGAATAACTACAAAACACAATGCAATAAAAAACAAGAACTGTTATTGATACTAATGTTGTATTACCCGCATATTATAATGACAAAGCATTGCGTTAAAGCAGGGTAGAGATTTTCGAGAGACGTTGCACTCGTGCTGTTGTTTTCGTCAATCATTTTAACTCGCTTATAAATCGATTTCAATCACATGAACCCTTTGTCTAATTCTACATCGATCACAGTTGTTCAGTAGGAACAGGTCATAGTCTAAATCAAAAAGAAAAAAAAACAAAAGCCGTATTAGCGGGTTAGAACAAAAGAATAACGCTTTGGGACAAACAAAACAAAATGTGACAGTGTTTTTTTTTAACAATCTATCTGAAAACAATTGAATGCGACGCAAATTAATTTAATTTACCTTTATTTCGTTCATTTCCCCCGCATTTTCTAGTTTTTTGTTTTAACGTATTGATTGCACGCTTTCTTGCGGATGTGACAATCACTATCTCACGCTAATTACTCCGGCAAATTGATACATTCATATTTTTTATGCTTGTTTTTTTTTGTAATGAAAGTATGACGTTGACAGTTGACTTTGACGTATCGTGAAGGTTGCATTCTATTTTTTTCGTCCAAACGCAATTGATGTTTATACTGTTATATCTTAGGTGGCGTGGACTGACACATATATAGGCAGTATACTGTTTTTTGTTATGTTTTTGAAGAAACATTGGTATCGGATCGCTCCTCCCGCGCAATAGATTGATTAATTCGTGTCCCGAATTAATTACAATTAATTAATTAATTGTGCGGGGGGTGTGATCCGATACAGAGTGTTTATTATACTCCCCAATCTTCCTTACAATCATTACTTATTGTATTTGAATGTCGAGAATAGTCAATGAGTTAGCATTTTTAAACTTGGCACGGATGTAGAAGGTGATCTCAGAAATATTACAACACCGTTGTATTCATGTTGTATCACTTCCATCAGGTATTTGCGGATATGCGGCAACTCTGTTAATCTTGACAACCCCTATAAGTTTTCATTTCTACTAACAAACAAATCGTATTTGTTGTTACAAAAAAAGCGTGTCCGCTCCTGTACATAACAACTTTGGCTGTTCCGAATTTTAATTATTTGTTTTGATTCTGCCATATTTGCGTTTATCCTGCGTAAAGGATATTTTCAACATTTACTACCTACTCAATGTCTTGAGGTTTTTATCTATTCTTGGTTGTCATAAGTTTCTTAATCAAAAAAAGATTTCTGCCAATAGCCGTTCAAAAGATGAAGTATATAAAAATTATATTTAAAAATATATGATCCGAGAAGTGTATTTATATATTTTTTAAATATATTTTTTATATACTTCATCTTTTTATAAGTTTCTTGGTATTAGAAATGTTATTTTATCTTAATGTTCAATATGTTTTTGTTCTTTATAACGTAAATAAGTAATTTTTTAGACTATTTGATTACATTGACATCTAGCGGAAAATAGCAAAAACAATTATGCTGTTCAATTCTCACTTATGTCGCTAGATGGCGCAAACTACCTGTATTACATTTATGAATATATTTGACATTTTCCTAACTTTCTTTAGGATTTCTTCGGAATTACATTGGATATTCTCGGTAACGACCAACATTAACCCTTTTTTCCCCATCGCCTGTTTACTATGAAGATATCCCATTTTATTGTAGCGTTCGGATGGCGGTTATATTAATTTTTATTACCGCGGTAGCGGCGGCTCCCTATCAAAGGCTCGGGACACGTCGATATAAGAATTCCAGCAATGACAATCCGAATCCGGTATATGTGTGTCTAAGGTCTATTCCGTCAACGGTGCCGTCCAGACTGGGATCCGTGGCGCGTTTCATTTGTTTTAGCGGTCCGTGGACGCTGTGGGTGGCAGACCTTCTCTTCTAATCCCCGATTCCTCTCCTATATTCCTCTCCTTTATTTTCGCCGTATTTTCTGAGCGTCCTTCGTCTTTTTCGTTTCGTACAGTCATCGCGGGGCCGACCGTGTCCGCGTGACGTCCTTTTCGTCTTTTGTTTTAAATTAACTAGACTACTTAAGGATTCCTCAGAAAGCCGCTCGGTTTATCGAGTGAGTCTATGGTTATTCGGATGTTTTTATTATTATTAAGTTGGCTGTGGGTCCAGTTTTAACTGTTTGCCCTTTTTTCGCCGGAATTTGTCTTTTCCAATGTTTTCATTCCGCGTCAATTACTTACGATGTATGTACGCTCATAGATGGCGTTGAAGAGGGAAAATTGAAAAGATTAAAGTTTACTTAGGATTTTTGTAGTCCAAACAACAAAACGTATGCAATATGAAAGTTGTTAATTTCTTTGTGTGTGTTAATGGACCGTTGCAATAAGAAGAACATCAATTATATGTATATATTATACAAATCTTCTAATTTTACAATAAACCAACATTTTCAATGAGTATCACAATTTTGTAGTAATTTTTACAAGAAATCTAAAATTAATCAAGATAGGGCGCAATTTAAAATTTCAGTATTAAAAAACAAAAATAATTTATTTTTACAATTTTTACTTTTTGGATAGTGACGTGGTCCAATTAAATATGATGCGTTTGAGTCCGCGTCACAACAAACAATAATGCAATAAAACACTGCCGCCATATTTGTTTAACAGCTGTTTCAGCTGTCAAACATCAAAACGACATTTTAAATCATATTATACATAACCTTATTTATGGTTGTGTTCACAAATTCGCCAACAAGCGACGTTCAAAGCATGCTCAAAGTGATTAAAACAGAAATTTGGTATTGTAGTAGGGGATCACTACTCCACTTCCCCGAATAAAAGAACCTACTACAGTATTTAGCACAAAAAGAAATAAATTAGTCGGTGGAAAATTCAAAAGCCTTCCAATCATTTATACACTTACTGTACATTGGTATGTCGTTTCTTTTTTAGTAACGTAATAAAATTCGTTTTGTTCGCGAACGCTTTGTACAAATTTTTATGTGGGACGAAGGAATGTTTTAAAAACCCACCACCCTTCTATTTCCAGGCGTGATTTATACTCTCGCAGATAAACGATCCGGCAAAATTTACGATTATCATTTGTATTTCTCGTCCCTTGTTTTTTGTTTGGGTACGTTTGTTTTCATTTCATCTGTTCCGTCTACATATAGGCACCACAAATAAATTTTCCTGGATTTTTGTTCCGTTTATTCCTTTTCCTTTTTTTACGGTGTTAACAATATCAAATACAAAAAAGAAATTACATGTTTGTATTGTATAGTCATTCGTTTTTTAGAAAGCAGTACAGGAAGTAACTATTTGTATCCCTTTCTGGTTGCATAATTAACATATAGAACTGTTGCATAATGTACTCTTTCAAACAATTTGAGTAGAATGAAATTGGCTACATTACGTTGTACCAACTTATCATGTCAGGGGATGGTACTAGAAATCCTATTTGGGGAAAAGTTTAGATAGCTGACGCAACAATAGATGGCGCCATGTACGCGCCTGCGCATGTGAAAATTTAATGTTCGGAACTAAATCATGTAAGTGTGTGTACACATTTACACCATCGCGCCATTTTTTGTTGATTATTACCTCTGTGCGTCAAGTTTTATAGATTTTGAGATTTTTCCATTAATAACAATAAAGCAACTTTGTGTGCAGAGTTATAAGTTCAAATTTGTGTATATATAATAGAACATTTTAGTCGTATGAAAAGTAAATGTAATTCAGAAGAAATTGGAGAATATTAAGTATTATTTTAATTCATAGTTTGTTATATGTTGTAGTTATGGATATACCTAATATATATATATTTTTTAAATTTTATATACACAGAGCTGTATTTTCTGATTTTAAGTTAGGACAACCTTTCTAACTATAAATGCATGCTTTAGTTTGGTAAATAAACAATTGAAAGTGTTGTTTTTAAAAAGGTTTTTTTTTTTTGTAATTATAGGCTTAACACACGCTACAACAATAGCATACACATATTCTTATTGCGTTTGCTTCTTTTTAATTTAAATTCATTCCTTTGGAGTCCGAATTTGTAAATAATATTCTATGTGCGATTTTCATATAAACGAGTTAATGGATTACTACGCTAAACAAGTACAAAAACATTTGAAATTTGCTTTTCTAATTTGTTATAATTCAGTAGTTAAATGGTGGACAGAGTTATTTGTATTCAAAATCAAAAGCCAATAGCTCCTTTTACCATTTATTTATCGAATTTAAAAATGTGTATATATTACTACAAACCGTTAGTACAATCCATTCCGAATATGTAATTCAATAAAATGCTAACTTTGTTTTATTATTTCATTCCCGTTTGCCTGCAGATTCGACACATAAAGCCCAGTCATCAAAAGTCAATAAAGTGATAAAATATAACAACGGTTTTGTTGTATCTGATTGTTTCGTTCAAACTGCCCGCCTTAATAAGCGCCATCTGGCAATCTTATATTTAACTACCTAGGGAAAGTAGAAGCGAACTTCTTATTAGGAAATGAACCCGTGTGCATCGGTTACATACAAAGTGTCCGTTCAAGAGGGATGTCTGTCCGTCTTAGAGAATGTCTGTCTTAGAGGGATTTCACTGTATATATATTAGATTTTTTTTTTAAATATAAAAGGACTAAATTATTTAGTGAATCATCTTAAGTTATATCTTGTAATCTTACCAAATATCGTGTTTCGTCTATAGAAAATTTGAAATTCCGATTTTTTCTTTGAAATTGTGATACTAAATCTTTTGTTTTAAATTAAATTTGCGTCAATCAGCATTAAAAGTAATGGATTTCTGTTAATTTAATTTAATACTATTTCATATGACTAAAGATAGGTATTGTGGGGATTTAATTTATAACACTCCGTATATTTCATATTTACGATTTCAGGAGTTGCCAAAAACACTTGTTTCGAGTATACATCCATCCTACTTTATTTTATACTAATTTTGAACGTCTTGTACGAGAGGCAAGGCCCCTTTATCCCCGGATAAATTAATAACTCGAACAACAAATAAATGGCTTGACCTGTCCATCTTAATAATACGTCGAAAAAACTAACTAACGAGCTAATGGAATAACTAGAACGGGAAAAACAAGGTTGGAACGGAAGATAAATGGGGGACGCTGTCAGAAACAAAAGAAGGCGACGATCGCCTATTATTTAAGTGAGGTGCCCTCACGAAACTTCGAAACAATAAAACGTAAACAGGGTGGGTTGGACCCGACTTCCCACTTTTTATTAATTTACCGTCCGGAGACGTGGACGAAAAAATAATAATTAAAAAAAAATAATAAAACAAAAGAATTCGCTACAGAAACTAATACCGTCCCCCGTTCCCCCTACGGATACCTTCAGCACCGTAGGAAATTAAAAAGTGGCGCCCCCCATTATGTACGCCCGTCTGACGCGTCGCTAATAAATAATCGTAGCGGTTGAAACAAACGAAACGAAAATAAAAAAAATAAAAAAAATTAACCCATCTAACCGGGGGCCCCTCGGTCGCTGCCGAAGCGACCGATCGACCTTTTTGCGGCGGTGGTCCTAGTTACCGTGGACAAAAACGCCACGGGGGGCGCGTCACAAATATGGCGGATCGTTGACAGCTGATGCCCGCCCCGTTAATAATTTAAGGTTAGGGAGAAATGTCAAAGTAGATATGCGACGACGAGTAAGTATACCGCGGGGACAAGTGAACCCACGAGCTTTGCGACCCGGCCGAGTCGTTGTAAAAAAAAGGTTCGGTTAAAATGTGTTTATTCGATACGTACACGCGGCAAAAACAATAAAATACTGGGTGAGGCAAAAATAATCAAATCAAGTTAAATCGTTGCCACCGAAATAACCAGGCCGGAGCGCTAATTTGTGACGACACCATGTATGGTGCATAAATACGACGGATATCCGGTTACTAAGGTACGTTTACGCGACAAACCGCTCTGATCAGGTTGAAACTGTGCAAGTTTCAGCCTGATGCGTGCAGCATTTTGGATGTGCATATGTGAAATTTGGTACGGAAACATTATTTGTGTTGTGAAAAATTAGGTTATATTTTTAACAAAGAAAGTGCAAAATTTCAACTTGGAACCAAGAAATTATTTTATTCTAACAATTAATTAAGACAAACAAAACAACATAGCAAAGGTGAAGTGTAATTTCACAGCAAGTTTTCTAAGTGTCCTCCTTGTCTTTTGAAGCAATTGTGGGTATATTCCATGACATGCAGTACCTGTACGGGGGCTATCAGTTCGTCCAAATTACGTATTTCCATGTTATTATAAACTTTACTTTTCATTTAAACCCAAAGTAAGCAATCGTTTTGATACAAATCAGCTGATTTTTTGGGGGTATTGCATTCGTGTCAGGTTTTGTGCATTAAGCTTTGTACGGGATCAATAACTAATGGATTAATGGAAAGGAAATTGTGTATTTTTCAACGAATAAATGTAGGATACAACCCGGAAGTTCTGAGTGTTGACCTGACCATTTATTACCTACTATGAAACTGTTAAAATATTACGATATAGTAGAATTTGGTTATGTTTTTGATAAAGTACAACATTTCAACTTTGAACGAAGAAATTATATTATCCTAATTGTCAATTAAAACAAACAAAAGAAAGGTAATGTAGATAAATGTAGCTTGGTCAGTAAAAAGTGGTTTATTCAAAATTTTTACATTTTCATTTAATAAATTAAACGTTGTTTCGCAAAAATCTGTTCGGTTTGTTTTATCTTCCTCAAAAAGCTCTTGATGATTTTTATTTTGTATGGCTTACAATTAAATTCTTTCACGGTTCTGTATATCGAACTGCAGATGCTTCATAATATTTGTCTACATCTAAAAGCGATCCTACATATACCGTTCCTCTACATAACTTAGGACAGCCATGTCAAACTCAAAGTCACTGGTGGGCCAAAGGCATGAAGACCGTAGACTAGGTGGCCCGCAAAACCTAATCTTAAAGAAGACAAACTACTGAAAATCTTAACGAAAAAAAGTGCTATTACAGGACAAGTATATTTATTAAATTTCCAATAAAAAGGATATTACAAAAAAGTACAAACATTAACTTCTTTTGCCAGATATTTGACATCTTTTGTCTTTAATTAAGTTGTCTATTTATGGCGTGAAGTTATCGGCGGAAATAACTTTTAAAACTGCGGCCAAGTGTGTCCGTCAATCGCGATCTTGCGGGAGATTTGTTTCCTTTCATCAAAGAAAATAATTGTTCACGCTTATAGGTACTTCCAAACATCGACAGGATTTTACAGGCAAATTTTCTCATTTCTCGGTTTTGAACAGGCAAGTACTTATAAAATTCGAATGTAGCAACACTATAAAATTTTTGTGTTAGATGGGTCTGACACTTAATCTCAATCACTTCCATCTGCAAGTGAGGGAGAACTTTATGAATATCGATAGTGAAAAGACCGGTAAATAAAGAGAAATTGTTTTCTGGCGACTTAAAATCTTGAAAGCGCTTTTCAGATTCTGCCAGAAGGCTTCCCATTTTCTCTGCATACATTTTGTAAGATATTGGGACAACTGCACCTTCCTGATACGCCTTACAAGTCAGAAAATGTGACAGATTATCTACTGCTAACTGTTTTTCCCACAGCATCATCTTACACCTGAAAGCTTTCACATGATCGTGCATATCTGTTATAACTTGATGTGGTCCTTGCAATTTCGTATTTAAGTCCGACAAGTGTTTTGTGATATCTACCATAAATAAAAGATCTTGTAAAAATGGCACGTCGGATAATAAACTGCCATTTGTCCTTTCACTTCCATGAAAAAGCGTATTTCTTCTTTGAGTTTCCAAAACCGATCGAGAACTACAGAACACGAAAGCCATCGCACCTCTGCATAAGGTAAACCAGTGTACTCACCTTCTAAATCACGTAAAAACCCAGAAAACTGTCGCTGATTAAAGCCACGTGACCTTATGAAGTTTATCGTTTTTTCACTGACTTTAAAAGGCTTTCCAACTTGATCACTTTTGAGCATAAAACTTCTTGGTGGATTATACAATGAATATGATGAAAATCTGGTTTGTCACTGCACGTTTCTCTGATCTTTCTCTGTAATATTTTAATGAAGCCATTATTTACTCTAGTCATTGAAGGAGCTCCGCCTGTTGCAACGGAATACAGTTTTGACAAATCTAAATTGTACTTTTCCAGAAGTCCAGAAACAGCATTGAAAATATCTACTTGTTGTGTCATGCAATGGTACTAATTCCAATAATTCTTCATAAACGTTGATATCTCTACCAACAGCACGAAGAAAAAGTGCGAGTTGCGCTACACCACACACACCTGTACTTTCGTCACAGGCAATAGAAAATGCAATGAAAGAGTCTGATTTTGTTTTTATTTGATCACCTATATTGGCAGCCAACTCGGTAACTCTTTCAGCGACGGTATTCTGGGACAAGGATATATTTTGAAAACCCTTCACGCTCCCGGGACTTACAATTTCCGCGGCCTTTACAAGGCACTCTTTTATAAATTCCCCCTCAACGAATGGTTTTGAGTGTTTTGCGATCAACTACGACAGTACGTAGCTCGCTTGAACGGCAGATTCATTTTCTTGCTTTGGACGTGTAAACATCTTTTAACCGTGATTTTAACTTTTCAAAATCGGTTTTTAACACGCTCGCGGGCCACATTATCTGGCTGTTTTCAAAATTGATTCGGGCCGCAGGAAAATGCTCAGTGGGCCGCTTGTTTGACATGACTGACCTAGGATATTCAGATTGATGTGTTCTGTTAAAATGTGATTGGTTTTATTTCTTATTCTGTGATAACATAAGCATCTGTTTTGAATTTGTTAAAAATATTGAGTATAGTTTCGTACATGCTATAGGCCTTCAGGATAATTGACTGAAAACGTGTCACTAACCCTTCTTAAATTATTATTCTTCTAGTAACACTTTGTCATTGCCACCTTTTCATCTTTCACCTGTTCATAATTTAAATAAATTTTCTACATTTCAATAAAATGTATTTAATTTGTGATTGATGTATGAATAAATATAAAAAAAATTACTAAATCAATGAGGAAATTTTTGACAAAGAATTGGTTTTTTTCTCACACTGACGACGCGTTATCGTATAATTCCTTGCCTACTATGCCGCCTAACGTTACCTGTAAGAAATACCTATTTGTAACTTTACAAAAACAGCCCTGTATGTAATTGCTTTAAAAATATTCTGATATTCTCAATTACCAGCTCATTGTTTTATTGAACCATCAGGGATTGAATGAGCGACTCAAATTGATACTTTTTTGTCCCTTGCCGGACGCGGAGGAACCACAGTTACGTGGTTAGTTAGTTAGCCGTTTATCTCGTAGTGAGTTAACTCGATCCAACCATTCGCCATTCAAAAACAATCTCCACACCGCCTTAATAAGGAAAAAAGGAACATCAGCACGCCAATGCATATAACGTACCGAAAAATATCACATCAAGCACATAATAACACGTTTAAAGCCATAGTTTGTTTTACGAACTCGGAACATGTTATTAGCCGCTTGAGTTAGCTTATTTTGTTTTCTGTGTGTGCGTCCGTCTTTGTTTTTTTCTTCTATTTGTATCTTTTGTTCCTTGTGCTCCCCAAATCGTCGCTGGTGTTTACCCACATCTCCTTTCCTTCTCTGTCCGAAAGCTTCGTCTAGCCGCATCTCCGTCTAGTTCCGACTCTCCTCGGTCAGTTATCTCATTCCGTCGTGTTCCCTCGTTAATGGTTTTCATATGAGCGCGTGATTATTATGTTCATCTGTCTCAAATTATATGTTTGACATATTATAGCGGTAGTGCCCCCAAGGTACGAAATAGGCTCCTAACAACATTCTATTATCCGTATTTTTTTCCTTAATTTTTTTGTTCTACGTTGGCGTTATGTTCTGCTGGTGCTTTCTCGCATAATCGCCATTCCCTGTGTCGTCAGCGAGATTATTAATGAGATTATGTCATGACAGCTGCAGGTCGAATTAGTTCTTTGAATTGCCACCTATTTTTTTTTCTGGGGAACAAATAATATTTTAATGCCGGTAAATAGGTAAATGACAAGGAAATATTATATGCGATAATTATGCAATAATAGAAGGAAATACGATTGATTCTGGTTATTTCTTCTGCTACAGTTAAGGGTCAAGACGTTTTTGACATTGAATCTTCATATGTGCGAATAGTACATAGAACATTAAACAGGGTTCACAAGCAATATACAATTGTTTTATTCATTACAATATATAAACTACTATGTTAAGATAGATAGAAGATTTGTAGTCTATTGCTTACTTTATCCAGATTTTTACTAAATATTGATACTAAAGGTTTATGATCTGTTTGCACTATT
>JARFOC010028862.1:0-32094 GCA_031763485.1 Osmoderma eremita
TTGCAGCGCGCGCCTTTTCAAAACCGGTTTTTAACACGCTCGCGGGCCACATTATCTGGCTGTTTTCAAAATTGATTTGGGCCGCGGGAAAATGCTCAGTGGGCCATATGACATGGCTAGTTGTAGACTATGTGAAGGAGCAATAGAGACTGCATATCACATGTTATATGAATGCAAGACATTAGACCCTAGAAGGCAATCTTTGAGGTATCTTTGAGAAACCAAAAATGAATCCAATGGATTATATAGACCAACCGGGCAAGGACTTGTACAGACTGGTACAGAGTACAAGAATATGGGATTGGGTGGTAGTACAAGGGTACGAGAAATGGCAGACAAACACAAAAACTCAAGAGACTGAAGTGTTTCCGCATACTTATGTGAGATGGCTTTCATTGCGAAAAAGTTATACATATTACTAATTATGTAACGTAGTTTTGATGTGAAGTGTAACCTTTTGGCAAGCCACTGAAGAAAAGTTAGGAGCATGGCATAGACTTCAATGGGCGAAACATCAGTTAACATGGCACAAAACAAGACTACGCGCTAGACTGAAAGCAAAATGAAGTAGAAAAAGACGACAATAATCCAAATAAACGATTGGGAAAATTAATTAAAAATAGGAGAGAGTGGAGAAAAACTGTAAATAGGACAAAATCACATCACGAACTGCAGGAAAGAACGGAGCAAAATTGGGTACGATCAGCTTAAAAGAGACAGCAATGAACAGCTATACATTTCTACGGGAATGTATAGTTTGCTAGAGTTATACTTACATTATGCTATAGTCAGTCCATAATCTTATTATCTTACATAACGACCATTTTTTTCATGGAACCGGCGGTGGTCGCTTTAGAGGAGTTTCACTGTAAATGTTATTTAAAACCCTTACAATGTGACAACTGAGATTCCAAGCTTTATAACTCCGTCTTTTCAGAATTAAACACTTCCATTGCGTAAATTGCCTATGTAACATTGTAGAATATTTATTCTTTGAAAATTTTCTAGTATTTTTGGGACGCGCTGACTTGAAACTGGAGGATATCAGGCGCGAATCGCAGAACACCAACGGGCCGCTTATAAAGAAACTCGTTTTGCATCACGTCGAATCGGGCGAGGTAGTGGTTAAACTAGACTTGCAGATTTTCTCGGATTATTGAGGCATAAATATACTTTTATTCATACATATACTTATATATTATTTCCATGTTATATTATACAGAAACATTTTTGTATATTTATGTTCATTAATCGTATCTGTATAAAGTTTTTGAAATAGAATTCTATCACGAAATTAGAGATTAATATTTGGAGCATTAAATTATTTCGTAGTTTTTATGTTCGATTGTTTTTTATTCATTTTTGTATCTGAAATACGTGAACACCCGTAATGTACAAATATCGAAATCAATATGAAGTGGTTAAAAAGTTATGAAAGTTGGGTTGAACTATTTGTTTTAAATATTTGCACAAAGTGAGACGTGAATTTGTTTAACTGTACATTTTAAATTAAAAAAAGAAAAACAATTAGTAATTTTTTCCTAAAATGTATATATTTTTTTTATTTTTAGCATTCCTGTTTATCATTATTTTTAGTATATACTTAATTGATATAATTTATGTTAATTCTTTTTGCGGAAATTCATTAAAGCTTTAATAAACAATAATCGACGTATACCTAAAGTAAAAACAATTATGATATAAATTTTATATGTATTGCAATAAGGTTATAACATTTTCACCTAATTTTCCATAATATTTCGTAGTCTTCCATTATTTGTTCGTAATACATACAGTTCTCGCAACCAAACAGCCGACTTTTGACAGCGATAATGTTAAAATCATACCAACAACCAAACACAACTTCGCATTAAGCAACTGTATAGTAATGTCAAATCTAGTGAGATTTCTTCCATTAGAGCGTTGCCAATTGCATAGATAAGGTAAGTTGTCAACGTTCCTATTTGACATTTGTCATTTTGACGTTCTATTTAGTATTGATAGTTTCGCATTTTTTAACCATAACCTATCTATATATCTATCGAATCATATGATATGCCTTGTAATGCATTGCAACCATGTCAGGAAAAGACGAAATGTCAAAAGTCAGTTGTTTAATTGCGAGATCTATACATATATGTGATTTGTATTTTATAGGAATATATAAATGAAAATGATATTTATACATAAAATAGTTTCTATTAAAAACGATTAATGCATGCAAGCGCATGATGCTTAAATTTTCGCCAATTGTCTCAATATTGATGCCTGAATTTATGTAAATAACACCAAAGAATCTTATGATTAGTATTATAACATATAAGAAAGTACTACGACATTTTCGAAGATTATTTGGTATTGTTAAAGCATACTTTTTGCGTGTATAAAAAACTATATTTAAAAAGAATTATGATTAGAAAGTCGATCAGTTATATGGGACAATTATTGATAAATTATAAATTTAAGATATTTCACATTTTGCAATGGTTTTCTAGTACTAAAACTATACAGTAAGCACGTAAAAGTTGGAATAAATTCATTTAAAATTCAGGTGTTTTTTTTTTCTCGAAGAAACGCCCGGACCCGTCGATTTTTGATTTTGGTTGCCGTTTTTCTGATGATTATTTTATGTATATAGGATGACCCAAAAACATGTTCACTTATTTTTTTAATGGAAACACCTTTTTTTATTTTTTTTAAATTCTACGTCAAATTCTGAACATATTTTATGTATCATGTCCTATACCTGAATTCAACTGTTTTCGCGAAAAATGCGCTGTAACTTGAAACACCAACATATCATTATTTATTTAAAAAAAGTGTAAAATGCAATAAAAAATAAAAATTAGTTTATCAAATCTTGGAAATGACCTCCACTAACTTCCTGGCAGTATCCGAGACGATATTGAAATCCCTGCAAAACGTTAGGTTCTATCAATCTCGTTTCGTCTCTTATCGTATTTTTTAAGCCTTCGATGTTGTGTGGTCGGTTAACGTAGACCTTACACTTAAGATAGCCCCACAGAAAATAATCTAAAGGGGTCAAATCTGGAGATCGAGCCGGCCACACAATTGGACCCCGTCGACCAATCCATCGTTCAGGGAAAACCATATTGAGGTACTCACGCACAGGACGAGTGAAATTGGCTGAATTTGGTGTGTTAGGATCATCTGGATCGGGGTATACAGTGGCACGACATGGTACTAGGTCATCTTCTAAAAATTCTAAATATCTGTCGCCGTTTAAGTGCCCATCAAAGAAAAAGAGCCCCAAAATCATGTTTTCAACAATACCGGCCCAAACATTAACTTTTTGAGGATATTGGGCATGACATCCCATTATCCAGCGGCGATGTTCAGTACCCCAATACCGACAGTTTTGCTTATTTACACCTCCATTTGAAACAAACGCTGCCTCACCCGAACATACAATTCCTTTAGAACACTGTGGATCGTTATTGCACAAAATCAAGTCGTCTGTCGTGGTCATCTTCATTTTGTTCATGAACCAACTGGCCTTTGTAAGGCTGCCATTTATAGTTGAATTTTTTAGGCTTCTACAATTTTGCTCGAAAATAGTTGAATTCAGGTATAGGACATGATACATAAAATATGTTCAGAATTTGACATACAATTTAAAAATGAAATAAAAGGAGGTGTTTCCATTAACAAAAAATAAGTGAACTGTCATAACATGTTTTTGGGTCAACCTTCTGTATACATGAAATAATCATCAGAAAAATGGTAACTAAAATCAAAAATCGCCAGCTCCCAGCTTTTCTACGAGAAAATGTATTCCAACTTTTACGTGCTCACTGTTTAAACAGTATAAACCTACTACGTATTAAATATCTCTTGTTTATTTATAATACACACGAAAATATATCTATTTATGATATCTAGTTATAGAGTAGATCATAGCTATTTGAAATGACGATATGTACGATGTATTCAGTCTCACAGTTACTAAAATGATTTGCACCCGTAAGCGTACGAAAAATGTTTTTTTTATTTATATTTATACGGGACGTATCCAGCCAAACTATACGCCCGTATTGTATGCGTCAAAATAAAACTTTTTTAACTATAAACATGTGTCCGAAAATATACCCCCTCCAAGCTAGGGAACTAGAAAAAACTCACATTTTTTTACTACCTTTTATTTTCTCAGTTGTAACTACAAAAATTCTCGAAATGTACACCATTTGAGACAATGTCACTCTTCGCCTGATTGATAGTCGCAACCTTTCAAAAATGTGTTTATGCGCCCCACAGTCCTTGCAATCTTTACGGGAAAACAAAAATCAGTACTTAATTCTGCCCTATTACTTTGATTTCTATTCAACTTCAAATTTTAAATATTTGGAAGTCCTCTAACTCGAGGGGTATGCATTTCCGGACATATGTGCCTACAAGACGCCTGTATAGTTTGGCTACATGTTTTAGATACTGCCTATATAGGCGTTGCTCTAAAATAAGAAAATATATACTGGAATGATTGTCGTAAAAATGCAGTGTTTAATTTGGTACAAGATACTATGGAGTTAGGAAAGATTAAGGGTGATAAAAAAATCTAATACCCCCAATATTTTGCGTTGGCATCTCCGACAGGTCGCCCAAATGATATAATGTTCATAACCTCCAAAAAGATGCACTTTTTCGCTTTAATGCGTAAATAAAGATGGTCCCTGGGAATCTAACACCACTTTACCTTTTTTTAAATTTAAATTATGTAAATAGACTTGTATAATAGGGGAAAGATATTTATTTTGTTCGACAATCACAATCTGGTATTGCTACTGGCCGGTGGTTTTAGATTGAGAACGTAGAAATGCCTTCCACTAAATCCCCTCTACATTTGGAGGGATGTGCGTTTTTGAACAGTAATAGTGTGCCGCTTATCTCACCAATACCATATCTTGGTGGCTCAAACAGTAACGGAGATGTTGTAGGAGAAGAAAGCCTAAAACCGCCGATCTGTAGTTATTGCTTTAGGTATAAAGTATACTGGAATTGTACATATCGATTTTTTGAAACACGTTTGGAGCATGGAAGATTATATAATCAAGCTTATACTGCCACTATTAAACCACAAAATAATTATATGAATAGTATATAAGTTACTTGTAATGTAATATAACTAATATTATAAGCAAATTTTGTGCAGACTTTATTTTCATGTGTTCATCATTTAATAACATCACACTCGGCTTTAAATCACACTGCTTAAGGTTTATGTTCTGTTATTTCTTATATAGATTGTTAGTGGCCGGTATTGTCAAGGGTATGTGCTTGGGCGATTTTTGCGGTAGGGCGAGCGACGTTTATGGGGGGGAGTATTACCACCGAAAGAACAAGGCCGTATTGCTGATGTGTGACCCCACCGTCGCTAAGTGTTTGTAACTACATCGGTCGCTTCTTTTAGGTCGTATTTTAATCTGAAGTATTAGTTTTATTTGTTATTATTTTGAAGGGCATCCGGTTAAAATCGATTTCATTATGGAAAAATGACATTTCAAAGCAAAAACCACCTACAATTTTGCATGTTTCAAAATTAAATTTTGTTTGTACAAGTTGGTAATACCTTTTTTCATTTTAATATTCATTTGTTCAATGAATATAGCAAATTTCGGTAACTAGTGACTTTAGATATTTCCAGATTTAAGAATAGATCTTCCTAATTCTTTATTATTAGAAGTTATACTTTTACCCAACCGATCATTGGTTTTTCTTTTCACAGTAATTTTTCAGTAAAGTGTTTGTAGTGAAGATCATTACTATTTGTCTATCTATCCATTATCTCTCTGTTATTATGAAACAAAAGTCCGTTTGCTGAAGCTAATTGTAAAATGTATTGAATTAAAAACGCAGGAAAATAAGTGATTTAATAATATTCAAAAATCTATACATTCGAGATATGTGTATGTGTACATATGTTCACTCGATAAAGGTAGACTTCTCGCCAAATCGGATGGATCTTGAGCAAATGCCAAATATCGTTCTGGATAGAGTTAGTGTAATGATATGAGAGAAAAATCGATAAAAAATAAGACCGTCTAATAAACATAGGGTTCCGCCATCTTGTTTATTTACATTCTGCATTACGTTGTTATTTACTTGTGTCGCTCGTGTTTTCTTTTATTTTCTTGTATTTAGTTTCTCGTTTATTTTTATATCATCACAGCTTTTTTAAACGCTACTTCTGAACGGTTTGTAGTGTTGCGAGGTAATATTATTAAAATCAAACGTATAAGGCATAGATTAATTCAGTCGAAATTTATAGATAAGCAATGGAGCCTTTGGAAGCAAAAAAAAAGTTGCCGTTTCATTAAAAATTATCTAGCATAATTCTTAACATTTGAATTTGCCTTTATTGTGCTATATTTATTTGACTAATAGTAGCTTGTGACGTAAGCACTTTTGCGCAGCTTAGGACCATCCGATTTGGCGAATCGATTATGCGATAAGAAAGTTTTCGAAGAATTCAGTCTCGATTCAGTCAATCAGTTGTTTAGTCGATTGTTCAATAAAAGGTTTCGATTATACGACTAATCGATTCGGCACAACACTAAAGGTAGCACAAAAAGTAGTGCTTAAGGAACAATAAAATTAAATTGAACAAACACGTGCATGTGAATTGTTCTAATCTTATACTTTGTTGGGTTGTTTGTGCCATCCACTGCGCATTCACCTAGCAATACTGACGTAACAGACACGTGACGTCAGGGCATTGGGGCCTTTTACTATCCGTGGTAATGCTCACACCCGCAAATTTACATTTATTTTTATTTATTATGGAAAGGAGGAATTTGTTCGAGTTATTTCTAATATTTATTTTAATATTATAAGCAAATGAAACACTTGTTTGCCGCCTTGAGGTTATTCTACATACTATACCCCTGGCTAATATGCGCTATTCGGTTGAACCGCGTACGGCACCAATTTATATTTGGCGGACAATAGTAGCCACTAACAAACTGTATACATATTTTGTTTAGTTCATCTTTTTTTTAGTGCACTAAATAATACTTCTTAATGTAAATGCTATTGATAGAGATGACAAGTACATTTTGTTTCGGTAATGCAAAAAAAAAACAGTTTTTTAAAAAGAAACTATAGGAGAAGATATATTGGTCACTGTACTGAGTGCTAATATTATTAATTACATCGGTCGATCAAAATTATTGGACGTCGTCTTTATCAGTATTGTTAACGGTAAACATAAAACAATACTAAAGTAACATTCTCTCCAGTGAGCCGCTTAATGAATTCATTTGTATAAGATAACCTACAAAGACACAACAAATAGCTAATATGCAAAAAAAACTGTTGACCATATTTCATAATGTTAATTGATTAAGTTTAACACTTCGGTATATTTTTGTAAGATTTCTATACCTCTTTACAAGGTCATTCATGTTTGTTGACGCGAAATCGTATAATTGTATTAAAGATATAAGTATTAATACCATCTAGTTTATGGTATGCTCAATGAATAACTATGGCTTTACATGATCTAATAACAAGAACTGCTATTGCTTTCTTGATATATCCAAACTAGGGTTTAACGGGTAAGACACGCAGCTCGAGCCTTTCCCGATACAATGCGATAAGTTGTAGTGGGGCGAGTTAGCTCGGGATTCCCGAGATAGCTTAGTCGGCCATACGCCGTAGGCGAAATGAATAATTTACACTTGTATTTTATTATCTTGTTGAACAAAGACATTTAAAAATAATACAACGATTCTCTTTGTTTTCTTTTATTTACTCTTTTATATGAGGTACTTCAATGACACTAATATTAGAAATGCTAATGCAATTATCTTTAAACGAATTAGGTGCCACTATTTATTTTAATTAGTAATTTGAATAAAAAGTAAACTTTCAATCTTTAATTTTTTAAATTTATTACTGCGTTTATATATTAAGTTCAGTTCAACATACATATGTCCATATAACATGACGAAGAATTGATCACAATAGACCAACCCTTTTATAGACCGTGAATAATATGTTTCTTTTATTTGTTTGTATTGGTTCTTAAATTAGAAGCAAGATTTTTCATCGATTGCTGCTTAATACGTTTTCCTTCAAGTTTCCTCGATTGTCGCTTATCTTTAATTTTTTCGGGTAGTTCTAGACAGCCGAATTTCGTCAAACTTGGTGGGTATAGTTAGCCATATATCCTCAGTGCACACTGAAAATTTCAGCTCCCCATATCGTCTCTACGCTCCTCCAAAAGTCCTCGATTGCCGCTTAATACGTGCTGTCTATTCAGAATGTTTAGAATATTTTTTTTTCTGTGGAAAATGGAGATTATGTTCAATAAATTATTAGTAAATTACAGATCATTTTGAGAAGGTAGGTTAGTGTGACTTCTTTTATTAAAACCCCGAGTTGTAATTAATTTAACTAACATAAATTCATTTAATCTTTATTGTGGTATCTGAGGGCATAATTATGTGTGCTATTTTATACTTTTATCAACTTTGTATCTGCACAGATAAAAACATTATCTCACGAAATTATTATTATTAGTACATTTTTTAATTACTAATGGAGCACATTTTAAAGTATTGCCATTCAAATCATAAATTCCTACAGTTTCTCATTATTTTTTAAAATGAAACTTATTTATTTACCTAACTAATTTATTTTATAATTAAAAAGATCAAGAGAGGTATTTAAGATATATATTAATTTTAAAATGTAAAAAAATAACAAAACATAGGGATTTCAAACGCCGTGCATTCATGCACATCCGCGTAGATTTAAATGTATCGATACAGGCTTGGATGCATTGTCTTCCCGAGGTCTCGATCGAGACAGCATGACGTCACTCCAATGTATCGAGGCCTCGCAAGCTAGCTTGCGTTGAACCCTAATCCAAACGTATTATTGGAGTTTCGTCATCTATTTTAAATATTGGTTATGTTTCATAAGATTTTTTTTTCTATTTTCTTGATATTTATAAAACTATTTTCTCATACGTACTCATATGTAGTAATACTGAATTCTAATAACTTTCCTGAAATTCTTAAATTAATTTAAAGTGAATAAATAAAATATTGTTCTAAAAATATATTTATAATGTTTGTTTTAAGATAAGTCTTACCAACAATGAAACACTGTATTGCATAGATCGTAGCATTTTACTATAAAATTATAAGTAATATTACAATAAATAAATAATTAATAACATTATTAAGTCTTATTTTTTTATAACTAACTTCCCTACATCTAACTTCACTTGGTTCTTTGTGGTATGTCACGATTATAGTAAGATAAAAATTGACACAATTTAATTATGGGTTTAAAAAAGTATCTGATTATTTCATAGTACATTATCTACCAAACAAGTTTTGTGTATGTATTTTCTATTTCGTCACTTTGGATTTTCTCTGGATTGTCCAACACTTCTTAGGGGTATTACAAATTATCGATAGTATTTTTCCATTCTTAGGGAACGCGCACAATGAACACTGCCGCTAGTACCTGTGCAGGAGTTAACAGTCACTGATGGTATTTTTAGTTTCTTAAATCCTTAAAAATCTTACTGCTGCTATCCAAATGTAGTTGGAAATTTTACAATTTTTTCTTCTGATTATCGATAACTTTTTAACTTAGATCATATATATTACATGGATACCGCTATCACTACAACATTTACTTCCAACATTTACTTCTACGATTTTCGAGCTATTACTTTCATGCTTATGAACATTATATATCCCTTATCTGACCTCTCGTGAAACCGGAAACGGAAATGCATGCGGATTCCGTGGATTTATTATGGGACGTATGCGATTTCACAATTTTATTAAACAGACATTAGACAGAGTACCGCTAGACTTAGGTTAGAGTTCTGTCAATGTGTGGTGAATGTCAACTACTGTTGTCTATCAATCTGTATGAGTGAGCTATTTTATGTTGACATTTAAAAATTAGGTTATGCGTCAGAGCTGGTATTATCTCTGATGTATGTCAAATTTAATTCAAATTTCGCGCGCTTCTCCCGCCGTGGTCCACGCGTGGTCAGGTGCGAATAAGAAAATACGAATAACCGTTGTTGGACAGAAATGCTGATTCTTTTTTATGTCTGTGATATGTTGGAAATATATTTGGGAAACATAGCGGTATCCATGTAATATATATGATCTAAGCTTTTTAAGCGCAAATTATCCTAATTCGAAAGAAAAGGAAGCAAATAGATTGCACGAACATGCAGAATAAACGTTCAGCATGTTCGTGCAACCAATTTGTTTTCTTCTCTTCTCTTGGTGTACTGCATAATCATCTACTCTTCCCTTTCTTTTACTTCCATTTTTTTAGTGTTACCGTCATCATCATCGGGGAAGTCGTAAATCGGCTTGAAGCCTCCAATAAGTTGCGGTTGAAAATTCTCTATGTCAAACTCGTTCGTAGTGGTTGCAGTGCCGGTTGTAGTTTCTACATCTTCACTACCTTTAGCTTTATCCCTAATAGCAGACCATCCGCTTGTTATTTTGTCGATATTAACGCTCGGTTGAAACGGAGCTTGGAAATCCAACTGTGGTACGTGTGTCGTTTCCACGTCAATATCTACAATCTTATCGACTATATCGTACTTTTTCTGCGCTTCCACCTCAATTTTCGGATGAGTATGCATGACCGCGCTCACGGTAAATTCAGAATTGTAATCGGGCCGAATTTCGGGTATTACGGGACTGGCGTAGTTAGGCATCGAGAATTTTTCGTGGTGATGGGCCTCCGTCGGAGTATAAGCAACCGCAATCGGCTTCTCCGTGTAGGTCTTCAGTTTAACGGATATTTGGTCTTGAGGTGCGAGGACCGCTTTTGTATCCGTGTCTTGCAAACCGTTCCAATTGTTTGACTCCATCTTCGAAACGGCGTCGATATTATTTTCGATTTCTTGCGTGGTCAACAGAGATGGGTCGGGTCTTTCGAGGTGATACGGAAAATTGGATTTGATAGCGGGATTTGGCCTGGGATGTGGTTTTAATATAGGCATGTCGTGCCTCTCGTGAAAATTGAAATCGAATTGAGTTTTGGAATCGTTAAAATCGTAGTTGCTTTCTTGAATCTTCGACGGCGGTAAAGGTAATTCAGCTCTCGTACCGATAACTACCGTCTCCTTCTTATTCGTGTCTATCGCATCCAGCTTTAGTGGTGCTGCATTAACAGGATAGACGACGTAAAGAGGTTTTTCAAGATCGTCTTTATTTTTCGGTCCGGTTTGGAACGATGAGGATACCTCAACTTTCACCCTCTCTTTCTTATCGTGTTTTGCTTGAATCATTTGGAGAGTTTCTATTTCCAAATCCACTTCACCCTTTCTCCTTTGAGCCAACATCACTTTTGGCGGCGTCTGATAGAACATAAATTGATCCGGAGTGGTTTTCTTATATCCTTCATTGATAATCCTATCCTCGGCTATGTTTTGTTTATATTTTAAATCCGGTTCTAGTTGAGGTAGAATTTTTCGAAGATGCTGTAGGTTCTTTGGCGGGGGTGGAGGTTGTAATTTCTCAAAGAATCCGATTGGGCGATTCGAAGGCCTTTCCAAAAGCGGCTGTCGGTGGAAATTTTTGTTGGGTATATCGTATCGGTGACTAATTTTAATATTCGGTCTAAATTGCGGTAAAATATTGGGTAACTTATCCATCTTTTTGTACACCTCATTCGGCCGCGGCGGTCTTGCGTATTCAGGACGTCCGGAGTGGAAATGACCCGGTCTGGGATCGTAAGGTGGGCGTGGGTGCGTAAAACTTTCGCTAGGCGGTGTTAAGTCGCTGGGCAATTGATGCAGCATTGGCTTAGATGACAATCTTAAAACGTCTTTATTATTGGCCGTGTTTTTGTAATTTTTTGGAGGTTCATGTTTCTGAAACTGCGGCACTTCTTGGTCATCGTCTGGAAAAACGATTTTCGGACCTGAGCCTTTGGGGAATTTGATCTCTTCGTTGTTAATCTCTAAAGACTCGTCGACCACCTGACCTGGCTTACCCTGTATCAAATCAATCGGTACACCAATAGCCAGTGAGGCTTCTGAGTTACGAATTGGTTGTATATTAATGGAAGCAGTCGAGTTCAAATAAAAGTTTTTCAGCGGCTTGGGTTTTTCAGTATTGACTTGTGCGGTGTACTGCACATAGTCGTGATTCAAATTTTGTCCGTAGTAAGGTCTGAAAGAATTAGCATCGTATGGACTTTCGTTTATGGGAATGCCCAAGTATTGATTCGTCACACCTTCCTGATTTCCAACCACGAAGGAAGCCATATCTTGATTTGGAGCGATACGCACCTTATTATTGGCAGCTATTTGTGGATTAGTTTTTGGCGGTGTAAACGGCCTGGGAATTACTTTTTCGTTGTTGAGCTGTTCCCGAAGATTTTGCGTTGCCAAGATTATGGGTTGGTGTATGTTGTGAATCACGTGATTCTCCCCTAGGGGCATCGAGGTCACTTTTGGGGCCGTTAACATTGTCGGCGGTGTATTTGCAATGTGGGAATTGACAATATTGTCTTTTGAATTTTCTGGCGTCACCGCATTGATAATATATGGCACGTTCTCGGGTTGAATGACATCCTTAATATTAATAGGATGCAATTGCAATGAATTATTTTCAGGTTTAAATATCGTATGATACGTGTAATCATTCTCTTCATCTTCATCGAATATTTCAACCATTTGACTAGGCCTAAAAGCAGATGCGTTGTGGGTTGTGGATTCGTACCTTGACGAGGACGTTTGGGGAGAAGGAGTTTTAGTGGGTATATGTTTAGGGAGATTTTGTGTCGTCAGGTTCATATTTTTGATCGTGGTGCTTTCAATAAAAACGTGTGGCTTATTTTCTACCGCTATATTATCAGTGACATCTGCATCGTATTCCTCATTATAATTAGTTTGCATATTAGATCCCGTAAGGACGTTAGGATGATACAGATCCTCTTCCTCTTCTTCGTAACCAAGATCATATTCGTCTTTATCAATTATCAATTCTGTGGTACTAGACGTTGATGTTGACGGAATGGATTTCTTTGTCGTAGTATCTATACCTTCATGAAAACTCATGTATAATTGCTCGAAGAAATCCATTACTTTTTCTGTCGTAGTAGATGTAAAAGCGGTAGTGGTGGGGGTAGCAGTAGTACTACTCGTCCTACTTAAATTATATTCAGTAGTGATGTAAATGGAATCTACTTTATTTTTTTGAGTTGATTGTATTTCTTCGTTGTAACTTGGATGATTCATCGGGCTATTCATTAAATTTAACTCACTTGTCAAGAACCCTTCGGTTGTCGATTTCTGAGTTGTACTAGGCGTACTTGTGGTGGTAGAAATATATTTCGTAGTGGTTTTGTAAGGTTTGCTGAAGTAAGAATACTTCGTGGCATGATAGGAAGGAGTTTTTATCGGTTTGTACGTTGTATCGCTGTAATTTTTGTGGTTGTTGTATCTATTTACGTTACCTTGCACCTTCGTGTTGGCGTAGGAGCTGCTGATTAACGGATAGACGTATTTATCCGAATTGTACTTCACGGGGAGATTCAAAAATTCGTACAACGTCGGCGTTAACTGATTAATATCGTTCGGTTTGTGACTGCCGACGTTGGTATCTTTCCTATCGATGTTCACTTTGGATACTTCATCGTCGCCGTTTTCGTTTTCCGCGTACTCGTAATCTTCATCTTGGTCGTAACTGTTCAGATCCGCATCTTTACTTAAGAAGTCCACGTTGCCCGTTAGAGGATCTTTTTCTAGGTAAAACGGTTTGCCCTTGTTGAAAATGGTGTCTGGTAGATTGTAACCTGGCACCACCAATGGAGACGGATTTGGAATCTCTTCGGCCTTATCGGATGTGATTTGTTCTCGAGTCGTAACGTTAAAATTGACTCTATCCTACATAAAAGATTTCCAAGTAAATGATCGAATTAATCAATTTATATTTTACGTATTACTCACTGTTCCGTTTCCGCTAATTGATTCACTTTCTTCGCTTTTACCGTTTTCGTTTAAATCGAGCAATAAGTTCGGCATCGTCATATTGGCTCGATTGTCTATATGTCCCCCCATCAAAGCGGCCGCCTGAACCGTCTGTGGTACGATGACTAGTGCTGTGGGTATGGATATGACAATTTTAACGATCATTAGGACTATAGCTCTCAGTTCCATTTTTGCAGTCTGAAACAAACAAAACGAAACGTTAAAAAATCATTACAGATACGGCGGCTTTCACTGTTAAATGTAGTAATAAATTAAAACAAATAATAAAATAAATGTTGAAATATTAGTCGTATAACGAGTAAAAGCAAGTGGTAATTTGAATTTAAATTTGGTGCGCTTTACCACCACAATATAGCCACGTTACAAACCTGCAAATGTAAGTGGTAAGATCAGTGTTGCCAACAAGGTAGAATTTCTACTAAATCTGGTAGATTGAGATACCAGTTTAGTGAGCAAAGTATTTCACATTACCCCTATAAATGATTTGACATGAACAATAAATTAAAGAACATTAAATTTGAATTTCACTTTGTAAATATTATTGAATACCAAGTAAAATAATTGTAGTATTATAAAAATGTACTGATTTCTTTTATTTTCCAAAATATAAATATAAATATGCCAAATGCAAGGAAATTTGACGTCATGAAGCCGTCTGATTGACCAATAACATGATAAAAATATGACGCAGATCATAGATATAATATAGAATAATATACTTTATCTACGACTATTAAATAATATGTTCATTGAATACGTAACTATAGATACATAAACCTGCTTTTAAAACACTAGTGTTTTATGAATTACAAAACACTGACCTGTCATTTGACATGTCATTTTTACGGAGTTGTGAAATGTTGGTTGCCTAAATAAGAATAATCGGAATAGTAACTTCGTTTTATTTTTATATTTTTATGATAGTTGTAGATAAAACGTCGTATTTAATTCGCGTATAATGCCTCTAATACACTCGGATGATTATAAACACTCGTTTCACTCGTGTTTATCACTTTTCATCCTGGTGTATTATGATAGGCATTATACCCTCATCAAATAATATACTAATATCTATGACCCAGATATTACACGATTGCAATATAGTTATCTACTGCATCTGTTGAGCGATTTCAACTATAGTAGAAAATGTGGTAGATTGTTTCTTTTAAACCACTTATAATCAAAAATTATAATTTTTTCCTAAATTCATAATGTTACGAGACAGATGTATAAATTCTTTAATAACTTTAATTAATGGGATTTCTCAAAGATTATCGGATAATATTAATATTTTAAAACATATACCTTTACTTTGTGTAAAAAGTACATTTCGTGTTATTAAGACTGATTTAATTCCAGTTTTTTGAAATATTTTGAATGTAAACCGGATTTAATAGACTCCATTAAAAATCAAAAAATATTTCCTTGACAGGATGGATAAACACAGGAGATACCTTCTTATTTTGGGTAGGTTAGTGAATATGAAGGTTTAAACAAGGAAACTCCCTATAAAGATTTCTCAGAATTTGACCCATCTTTAATACTGCCCTTTTAATACTGCCTCACTCCAATGCTGAAGTTGAAAGACTTTTTAGTTAAATGAACTTAGTAAAAACTAAGTTACGTAATAGAAAGCAACATCCTATGCTACACAGTATTTTATCAATTAGATCTGGATTTAGTAGGAAAAATAAATGTTGCCATATTTGTAGTTAGTATTTCTCCAAAAATAATGCAAAATATGAAAACCAGCCAAGCATACGAATGTGACGAATTAGAATTAGATTTTGAACAATTTCTATAACTAAGCTGTAGGTTGTTTGTTTCATTAAGTTGATAAAAACTTGAAGAATAATTGTAATTTGATTCTTGTACTTCCCGCTCTTCCTGCTGGTCCCTGTTTGCAACATAAAATATTAGAATTTTAGTGGATTTTGTTAAGCGCTTTCTCATTGTTGGCAAGACTGGGTAAGATACATAATTAGATTATGATCTACTTATATAAGGTTATGATCATATGATCACCGCCTCCTAAATTTAATCGTTAATAGAGTATAACCGCGCTTGCGTATCCTATACCTAACCTATACCTAACCTATATCTTTAGTTCAAGGCATTATTTTCGTCTCGTAGAGAGCGCCACTTTACGGTGCTTTTTGTATGTGGCCAGCTGGAGCGATTGTACTTACACTGTGTATAAGATGGCGCTGACGGATCCTGTTTTAGAATATTTGAGAAAGATGTTCAAGATCAACTGCAAAATTTTTAAATTTGTAAAACTCTGGTCCTTTTTAAAAGAAATACCATGTTTATTTTTTGTCTCAATTGATATTATTTGTAACATTCCATACACCTAAATTCTACATTCAAAATAGATAATTTAAATAGGTATAATACCGAAAAAAACATCTTTTAGATGGAAAATCCTATAAATTTTACAGGGGTTTCCGGAAAACTAAACATGAGGGTTAACCCGGTTAGGTTAGTAACCGAGTAGGTTATTAATCTGATTAATGCATTTTACGAACGGTTTTTATTTTCTAATATCGTGCATGATTGAAACCTAACTTAGAAAGTGCAACAAACAGCAAATAAACGAAAATTAAGGCTTCTACTGTCTTTTCTTTAAATTAGGAATTCTGCTATGGATTCAGATTATAAAGTCAATATGAATAGGTTTTTGAATATTCGTCGTAGAAGTATAATCACAGTTTAAAATTACTGAAAAAATAAATTATTAATAGATTTTATTAGCAGTACTTCAATCACTATTCAGTATGTTACCTATTAAATTGCAATACGCACTTTCCGTGAACTTCTCAAAAAAACAGTGTATAACGTCCGAAAATTTAATATATCCAAAAATGCCCGGGGAACCTGCGTAAGCCCATTCAATTATCACCTGTTGGTCACTCGAATAATTCTTCGGACAGAAATTTTGGAAACCTGTCGCATTAATCGAATCCTCGGTTTTAAATCTATTTACCCTGTACAGTTTTCCGTATATTTATTTAGCAGGTAACATATTTTATTGAATTCATTATAACACCTTTGTCAAAGATCTTTGATAGTGTAATACGGGCTTTAAACCACGAAAAATAGGTAAGTATGCTTTCGCAACGAAACAATCGATAGTGTTAAAATTACACCAACACAATCGAACATAACTTCACATTTATCCGAAGCAGCAAAATTCAAATTTGCCGCAATTATTTTTAGTAACTTCAACATTAAAGCATGAAATTATCTTCAATTTTGTAATACATTAGGTATTTTAATATCTTTACGTTGCAGTTACTGAAAATAATTGCGGCAAATTTGAATTTTGCTGGTTGGGATAGTAATGAATAGTAGGTAATATCAAATCTAGTAACATTTCGTCCGCGTAGGATTTCTTCAATTAGAGTGTTGCCAGATGCATAGATAAGGTAAGTTGTCAACGCACACACTTACTTAATATTTGTTATTTTGACGTTCTATTTGTTGTTGATAGTTTTCGTATTTTTTAACCATAATCTTTCTATATAAGTATCTGTCAAACCAGATGACATGCTTTGCAGTGCTGCGAGAATCACCAGCCAGAACCAACTTCAGTATATAATTTTCATTTCTCATATTATCAATCGTACAATCTTTCTAATTATAAACATAAATTTTAAAAAAACAAACTTTTTTAGGATTTGTTTATGATTATTTGTTGGTGGCATTATTGGTTTATTCTATTTTAAAGTTTTACTTAAATGAATACGTAAGCACTTAGCGTCTCTATAAGGAATATCTTATCACCGAGAAAGTCGTTGCTTATGACAATTTATTCATCCACTCTCTTTTAGCTAATATAGAATAGAATTCGAGGAATATTGTTTATGTTTAATATTGTTTTATTATTACGAACACCGACAACATCAAAATCTAACTAGATAACCGAAAGCACTTGTTCATTGGTCATTGGTACGGGACAGAGCTCGGTCAAGGTAGCCTTGTTAACCTTGACGCACTCCGACTGGTGACCCAAATAGCCTAGGAAGTGTGGAAGTTGTAAACGGATGCAAATTGACAGTAATAAAAACAGAAAAGGAAGGCTAGATATTCGATGGAAATAAGGCAACTCCAAAGGCGTAACGGCACTTTAATTTTTATTGTAATTTTGATAATTTTTAGCGTAAATCTTTTATTTAAACGTTGCACCAATTATGAAATGATATGAATGATATAAGTTAACAATATAAGGACACACACATTTTCTCTGGGCCTAATATTCTCTCTCGTAGTCGGTCATTCACGCCGGCAGAGAACGCGCTCGATTGGCGGGATTTTGAAGATTTTGATATGCTACAAATTTAAATTTTCTGTTTAGGAGCGTATATTAAAAATATACAGGGTTCGGCAAACGTATGGAATAATGCCATTATTTATTTAAATACTGTTCTAATCTAAATTTTCTTCAAATAAAAGTTCTTTTAATTATATTTTGCTGTGTTTTGGTCGAGTTTTCGTGGCGTTTTTTACGGTGTCGTTACTATGGGAATCAACTTTAAAAAAAAATAGTAACGTATGTTTTTTATGCTATTTCAGCAATCTACTCGTGCATCGGCCCGTATAAAATTTGTAATGGATTACATAAAAAAATTCAATAAAATTAGTAGTTTATTATAACAAAATGACAACAATAATACGCAATCATAACTATGAATACAAATCAAACGTTTCTAACTAAAAACAATAATTGAATATAAATTAAAATTAACTTAGTGTTTAATGTAACGTCAATTTTTCTGTACGCACATTTTTAGTCTCTCTTTGAAAGAGCGCCTGACATTGCCAAACCCATTATTTTTTATGTAACCCCATAGAAAATAGTCACAATGGTTTAAGTCTGGAGGTCTGGCCGGCCACTCTATTGCTCCTCTTCGTCCAGTCCATCGGTTAGGGAAAACATTATTCAAATGATTTATGACCTCTAAACCAAACTGCTGAAGAGCCCCATTTTGTTGAAGCCACAGGTTGTTATTAGGATAAATGGCTTGTAATGTTGGAACTACGTTTTGTGTCAATAAATTCAATATATTTCTCCATTGTTAACGTGCTATCCATAAAAGGTGGTCCAATAATATTATGATTGATAATTCCTGTCCCAACATTCACTTTTTGGGGTCGTTGAGTGTGAGCTTCTCTTAGCTATTTAGGGTTTTCTGAGCCCAATATCGAGAATTATGTCTGTTAACATATCCATTTAACATAAATGTGTCGTCAGAAAACAAAACGTTATTCCGAAATCCGGATTTTGTTCGAGTCTTCTATCGAAATCATCTGCCGTGATTTCTTGGACTAATAATTGAACTTTGTATGGATGAAATTTCTTTCTTTTAAGCATTCTACGAACAGATCGTTCAGAATACTGTAGTCGCGTTGTAAATCATTGCACGATGTCCAGGGTCGTTCGTTCATTGCCAACAAAATATTTAATGCAGCATCACCACCAGTAGCAGTTTCTGGTCTTCCCGTCATTGGCTTTTCCTTTAGGCTTCCGGTATCTGCGTATTTTTTAATTAATTTGGAAACACAAGACTACGTAATAGGAGCACACAGTTAGGATAAACGTTATTGAATAATATGTATACTTCTTGTTGCGTTCGTTTTCGATCACCATATCCTACCACGATAAGAATATCAATTTTATCCTTCTCTGCAAAGTGAACCATTTGTAACACACTCAAATGTAACTAACACACACAAAATTACATTAGAATTCGATTTTTCTCGGAAATGTCATTATGTCATCTCCTTGGATCATATATGTTACGTGGATGCAGCTATATTTCCCAAGTGTGTTTCCACCATATCATAGACATTAAAAAATGGCCGCATTTCTGTCTAATATACGGTTATTGGTATCTTCTTATTCGCACCTAACCACGCGTGTGCCACAGCCTGAGAAACGCGCGAAATTTGAATTAAATTTGACATACATCAGTGATATCTCTGATGCATAACCTACTTTTTTAATATCAACACGTTTACAGTAGTACGAGTTGAAATAATGGATTCCCCGGACAAATTAATGTTGAAATTGTTAAATATAAACAATAACGGGGTAGCGTGAACAATTAGGTAAGTTGTGACTAAATTATTAATTTCATATCAGTTATTAATAGCAGTTATGTTTTAAATATCTCAAAACGAAAGATTGGTAAATGCAGAACCAGGCGCTACTTGTTCGAAGGAAAGTGTGGACTTGCATGCACACATTATAGAAGCTGAAGAGATAAATCATAGCAGTACAGGTGTAGATTTCAGCACAGATTACAGCATAGCCGATCCAGATTTTCTTTTCAAGAAGAAAGGTATGTGAGCAAATAATAATCGGTATCATTAGGTTCCAGGATATTCAAAACAACATGGACAACCTTTTGAAGTGGATAACCAAACTGAATCACTGCCACCAACCAACAAAAGAAACAGTAACGGTGATACTAGGTTAAGTAGAAAAGAACGTAGTAAAAAATGAAACAGATGGAGAATACAAAACACTCTAAAGGAAAAAAGTATACAGGCAAGGCGATCAAAGGCGATTATTGCCACTCGAAGCTCGTAGTAATAATTTCCAAAGTAAATTTCCAGATGATAATATATTTTTAATGAATTTTGAATTTTTAACAAACAGGTGCACTATGTTGGTGATTTACTGGTGGTTAAAGACAAGAAAACAATTCCCATTTATAAAAATAATAGCCGCAGAGATAGGCTTGTTATGGTTAACTAAAATCTTCAAGTGAATGGACGTTATACTAAAGTTGATGTTAAGGATCCGGTACAAAAATACCTTAGCTCAGAATGTCCATTTTTAAACAATAAATTTAGAAACAATAGGAAACGTAAATAAGTTACAACTGGTAAATGCTTATAAAAACACAGTTCCCATATCAGTTTAAAAAAAGAGGGTCTGTTACCTTTTACTTTCAAAGTGGCTTGCAAATTTTCATAAGAATAATGACAAATTTAGGAATATCTAATGTTTATCCTTTTATAAGAACAAGAAGAAAGTTTAGCATTACTGTGAGAATAAAAATATAGGATGTTATTGAAATACGTATAGTTTGTATATATTTGTGCAGCGTGAAGTGTTTTTAAGTTTTCTTAAGTTTTTTCGTGTTAACTCAATCTTTAATTTTATGTTCAGAATAAAAAGTAATATTTGTAGTTGTGTTTTTATGTTAATTTGTTTGTTACTGTTCGTATGTTTCTGTTTATATACACGGAGGTAAGTCATTATTGAAGATAGGGCAAAGAGAGTTAGGTTGATTAAAAACATAAATTATAAATAAGGTGGTTACTTCTTCACATTACAACCAATGGCATAACATGCGTAGTGCAATTGAGAAGAAAAGTGTGACGTAAATTTTGTTTGGAAACCTGCACAGTCCCTCCAACGGCAAAATGTGAGAAGGATATATAGACAATTTTTTTGTTTTAAAAATAATTAAATTATTGAAATAGAAAATAAGCACAATATAAAGAAAAATCCAAACACATGTAAATAACAGAATGGCTAAAATTAATAGAATATTTCTTTTCTTTGGAAACCTAGACAGCGTAAAATGATAAAAAAAATATCATTCTTTTAATCATTTTAAGCTGTTGGCGGCACTGCATAGGTTTCCAAACAAAACAAATCGACGTCATGACTTTTCTTCTCAATAGAAGCAATAAAATTGCATTTGGTAGAAGACATACAAATTCCTCCACTTTTATTGTCGTTTATTTTAAACGTTCAAAACTCTGACTTAACTGCCGTAACAATCGCATCTGACGATATATTTAAAATATTGCAAAAACCGTACTTCCTTTTACTTGTTTATATAATACATAAATAACAATAAAACACAATTCCCTCACAACACAGAAGAGATAAATAGCTGGCTCATAGACATTTATAGATAACAGCTGATATTGACAGTAACGACAATCAGTCTAATCAATTCTGAAATCGCATACGTCCACGTGTGGTCAGATAAGGGATAGCTACATGTAATGTCCATAAGCAAGAAAGTAATAGCTCGAAAATTGTAGGTTGTACATGTTGGAAACAGTGACGTATATAGTCTGATATGGTGATAGCGGTATCCTTGAAATACATATGATCTAAGGTGATCCCTCATACAATGTAACTATTTGTGCATAGAAAAATATACTGATTCTAAAAATACTTAAAAAAACATACGTTACTATTGAAAAAAAAAGTTGGTTGCCGTAGCAACAACATCTGGAAAACTCGACCAAAACAGCAAAATATAATTAAAAGAATTATTATTTGAAGATAATTTAGATTAGAACAGCATTTAAATAAATAATGACATATGTAGTACGCAAACTATTCCTGGATAACTAAGCAGAATTCTCAATTATGGACAATGAAGAATACTAGTAATAATGTATACAAACTGTTACTAGTTACTTATATATAACGTTTATGACTAATGAAATACGCTTTCACAAACAACGGTTTTTTCATATCCAACACGTTATTATTATTTATTACACACAGGTAACTATACTTACTGACATATCCGCTTAATTTTAAACAAAACATTGTAATAATCAAAACAGGAAATCGTGAGATTCCGGATCTTATAGTAAATCTGTTCGAGAACTTCCTCCTAGGTTCCCGGTCAAGTTCGAGGTAGAGGATTTAAATCTCTCGCTGTCATCGTGGAAACTAGGTCGCAGAATTTAACGTTCTCGTTGTTGTCTATGTCTCCATTAATTGCGCGCATTTTTCGATTGTTCCGAGAACTAGAACTGCTATAATCAACCTGTTATGTGTTACATACCTAGCTAGTTAGCTTAGTACTGAAACAGGCAATTCAGGATTCGGGTCAAGGATTTTAATAACAGTTACGGATCACTTGTGATTTACCAACGATGAAATAAGGGGCCACTCAAAATGTACTGAGTGTTTTTATTTGGATGCAGCCTATGTTCTAGTTACCTTCATGTGTATTTAGTATTATGACAGTTATGTTCTACATATGCATGCGGTATGACTGGACATTAACATCTCGTGTACACGAGACAGAAGAATAGTTTACAGTTGTGCCAACAACAGTTCTCCTAAAATAAGTATTTCTTTGAGCTTTCAATAAAAAAATTCTGTACATTCTGTATATGTAAGAAAACAGTAAACGTACACGATATATGAATATTTGCATGGAATACCGTTATAGGTGCAATTAGGCAATTTGCTAGAACAATTTGTGATATCTTGTTTCTACTATTCTTATTACTAATATCTAAGAATAACCTAATGATTGCGTAAAAGTTTTGTGTCAGTATGTCGTGGTATTTGGCTATAATTTGAAGGTAGCTAGTAATGTTGAAATCATTTCTGCATTTATTATATGCTGCTAGAAAAAGTAGAGATAATATACGTGAAATATGTGTTTCTTTGTGCCAGCCAGTAAATAATATTGTATCACAGTTTAAATTGAATCACAATTTAATAATTGAAGTAACTAATTCAATGCGCATAGCTAAGTTGATCAACTCAAATTTGACTTGATTCAGCTATTTTGCTGTTCACATATTCACATATTTCTTGAGTGTCAAACACTTTTCTACTAATACTTATGTACTTATCTCCATAATTTTTGGAATTTCCGTAACGTTTATTAGGTTTGTATCTATAAACTATAGGTAACAGTAAAGACATTTCAATAAATATGTCACAGTATTTATTCTAAAAAAGAAGAATACTATTGGAAATTAAAACAAGAGAATTCGATGAAAATTGAGACAGATGTAGTATCGCCTCCACCAAATATGCCATCTACAACACTGTTTTGATAGAAATTAAAATTTAAAGTTAATGATCCCGAATAGTGTTTTTATTTAGATTAACAAGCTGGAATAGTAACAATAGTCCGTGTCGCGTTGGAAGGAAAACCGAGGGGACAACGCCTAGGAAGATATCGCAGGAGAACGAAGGGAATTTGTTACAGAACAGATCTACGAACCTTCTGGAACAATAGAAAGAAAAAGAAGCTCGCTGGCTATTAATAAACAAGAAAGTAAGAGATATATATTCGAAAATCTCCATTAGATTGGGAATTGAAACATAACATTACCTTAAAGAATAACTAAAATTTAGTATTTTAGTTATTTTCATAATTAGTTAATGTTCATCTTTAATCAAATGTGTCATTTTGTATTCTGCGTAGTGCGGTTGTAGGATCATTGTATTATTTAAGAGACTTTTCAATTGAAGAAAAAAGCAATTCCTTAATGCAAATTTGGTTTAGTTAACAAGTGGAAGTAATCACTTTACAGAAGTGATTACTTCTGCCATTAATTGGCGCTTTTTATTGATTTAATTTTGCCTTAAAGAAGCAAGAATTCCGAATTTCCCGCATTATTATGGGAATGAAGATAGAAATGTTTAAGTATCAAGTAAACAAATAAGTTTGTGCGGTTTTTGTATAGAGTGACATGAATATTTTTAAACATTTATGAACTTTGCTGGCAAACGTTACTTCACCCTCCATATTCTCCTGACATTTCGCCAAATGATTTTTCTGCCTCTTGACAGCTGTATGAGTTCAAAACTCGAGTTGATGTAATAAATGCAGTCCGTCAATTTTTTGATTCAAAATCTATAGAGTTACCGGCATACAAAAATTGGTGTCTCGTTGGCAAAAGGTCGTTGAGTGGCATGGCAATTACATCGATGAAAAATAGTATACGAGATGTGTAAATCAAGTAAAACAGACAACGTAGCGTTTGAGTACTATGTATTGTTTTCATATTTTCAAAATGAAAAACCTATTTCAGGTTATTATTTATTTTTTTCTAGCACGTTGTCCAGGGATTGTACAGCTCTCGTCACGAAACAGACAACTTTTGACAGCGATAATGTTAAAATCATACCAATACAACCAAACACAACTTTACTTTTAGGAAATGCATAGTAGTGTCAAATCTAGTGACATTTTGTGCGCGTAGGATTTTTTCAATGAGCGTTGCCAGTTGCATAGATAAAGTAAGTTGTCAACGCACTTACTTGACATTTGTCATTTTGACGTTCTACTTAGAATTGATAGTTTTCGTATTTTTTTAACCATAACGTATCCATATATCTGTGAAACCATGTGAAATGCTTTGTAATGCGTGTCAACCATGTCATGAAAAGACGAAATGCCAAAAGTCGGTTGTTCAATTGCAAGAGCTATAGTTATCAATTACAACATGTTACGTGAACAAAAAAAAATACGATAGATACGTTCACAAATTGGGAATTTCATTGTTGCCGTTGCGCCGAAACTACTGGCGCGAACATCGTTATTGTAAGTGTGCTACATTAATTTCGAAGCGGTACAAAATTCTTCTGCTGTTTCTTATAGCCGAATAACGATTTTATAATTTTTCAAGTCGCGAACATACGCACCACTGACACACATTTCGACGGACAGTTGAATATCTCGTTCCGTAATAGTCAACGGGCCAGCGTATATGTAAGTATGCACATGCCACCGCCAATAATGTAAGAGCGCTTACACCTTTTTTTTACGGCGTGCTAACAGCACAACTTAAGCTTACTTATACATATGCGGAGTTAGAACATTTCTGTTAGGTACCCATTGCAATAAGTGCGCTTGTATGCGCCACTGGAACGTAAACAACCGCATACATTTTAAATTCTTACAGACTCAGTTGGTCGGTCTTTGTAGCGGTATATTGTACGATATATTCTCCTGAGGAATCGAGCCTATAACCGGGAGAGAATTTGCATAGATTCCAAGCCGATGCTTGTTTACCGTTAGTTCACTTTATGTGCGATCGCGGTGTTAAATTATAAACGCCCTCAATGTCCTACGCCAACATGAGACGGGAAGACCAATTATTGCTGATATATGAGGCGCGGTCATGTAGCCATGCGTTAACGAGGTAGAATCCGGAAGTACTCGGAGGTTCTACATTACAAGTGTCGGAGTTACAACAGTCAAGATGAAGATATTCTGTTCTTGATAAATACATTTGGACATATTGTGAATTTTAGCTCAAAAAATGTTTATGAAGAAAAACATAATTTTACAAAATTTCTCTGAATTTTGAATATTTGTTACGTTTTTATCAGGTTATGTCAAATTATGACATTTAGAAAAATATCGTTGGTGATGTTAGTTTTCAAATTAATTCCACCATTGGCAGTGTTACTACCGGGTGATCAATTAAATTCATAATTAAAGTAAGCTATGAATATTACAACTTAGTAACACATGTTTTGATAACTGCCAATGAAGTGTGTAATGGTACTCTTACAATAAACTTAAACTTCGTGAATGGTTTGGCTAACATGAGTACTCTATTTTATACTTATCTCAAGTCGCGCAGTTCTGGCAAAGTAAATCATGTACCATATAATAAATTTTATAACAACAAGTAAATACTTGCACTTCTTCTGCTCATTGTGGTGATTCCAAGCAAAGCACATCACAGATTTGTTAATAAGATAGAATACAGGGCAAAAAAGAAACACGATACCATACAAACTGCACACAAATTTAGAAATAAAGCATTTTTAAAGGAAGTCGAATAACGTGAACAGAATGCGAGGTTATGTAGCTTGTTTTGTTTGGAAGAAATTTCACAGAGTTGCCATTTTTTGACATCAGCACTAATGCCTTTAACTGATCACATGGTATTTGTTAGATAATTTATATGCCCGGTGATTTCTTATGTTTAAGGCAAATACATATTAATATTTTTGCTTAAGAATGTTCTGACAGTTTGGATTCATCTGTGTTATTGTGAATCAACGTTTTACATGCAATAATTTTCCTGTTTTGTTTTGACTAATTTGAATTTGAAAATCAGGGTTTTCAACATAAAACTTAATTCACCTCAACAACAAAAAAATCAAGCATCTGTAGGTATTGGAACAGGATATTCAAATTTGCCGCGCATTTTGGCTAGGAAGAGAGAGCATCAAAGTGAAGTTGGCGACATGAAGAGGTCATTATCATTAAGATTATGTTGTGTTTACGTAAGTTTTGTTGTGGTTTATGTTATATTATGTCGTTGGATTTTTAATATTAAATGTTCTTAAAAGAACGCTCCCTGAAGGGCCTCCTACACATTAAAAATCATTATGTAGCTATTGTGTAACTAGCTGGACATTTACCATTTCAGAAATGTTTTGGCAAAACAATAATCTGAAAGCATTATGTTTTAATTCGTATAATATTTCCATACGGTACACAAGAATTTCTTACCCACTTTTTAACGCGGTCTAAATTATTTCAGTACGAAAATGATTTGAATTGGTTATACTGAATGAATATTCGCACAAAATTGACCTCGAAAACATTTTAAACATTTATATTCACAATAGAAAAGAATTGTTAAAATTGATTACAATGAATGAGTTCTTTATGTACAATGACAATTTTGGTATCAGAGAGATTTAAATTTTCAAATATTTGGATTATTATTTAAATTTAGTTCACATAAGATGCATGAATTTATGCAAGTTGATATGTCAAAAACTATCAACCATAAAATTGAAATTATCCTAAAACACATTAACTTATTGCAAGCCGGTGCAGGATCTTTAAAAAGTTAAGAACCTTAAAGGCTTGAGATGAAATAATTGGCAATCAGTCGTATACTGTTGGTAGTAATTATCCCTAAGAAATTTAAAATATAAATTGCATCATAGCGTTTGTGACAATTATTATTTTTGACAGATCATAAAAAGAGCAGACGCATAGTGTGACGCATTAGTGTGACAAAGCTCCATATATCCGTTATCATATGAGATATATCAAAAGAAGTTATTTACGAAAATTGTAGACAGTCTTAACTTAACATTAAATTAATCAAATTATTTTCATATACACATATCCAAACATACGTTTTCTTAAATGGAATACCCTTTAGGCTTACTTGTTACAAAAATAAAACTACGGCGTCGATAGAGCAATATCGGCGACAAAATACTCCGTCGTTCCAAGATACGTTACCTACTTTGAGGTTATGTCCAGAATGCTGGCTTACAGCTAGCTTAGCAGAGACGATGTGGGTAACTTCGTCAATTCATACGGTATAATTTTAGCGCCACTGGGCTTATTTTCAGTACTGGACTTGGCCCATAGCACGGAAAAAGGCCGCATGATTACAGTCTCACACTCCGAATATACAATCTCATTGCATTATACAGTGTGTTTCAGAAGTTATGGTCAATTTTATATGCAAATTACTGTAGGTTCAAGGTCTTGTATACTGCAAACAACAGTTTTTTTACAAGCATAGATTTGTGATATTGGTCCACTTTTATAGCAAAGTGGCATTTTTTAAAAATTGTCAAAACTGAGTATAGGGCGAGATAAAACTCAAATACATTCATTTCTCTATTATTTTAAATGGATCAACCTGTATTTTATATCCTGAAAAGAATGAATAGTTTAGTTACTTTCATTTTTATTAGCGCTCTCTATATCTAAAGTTATTCATTTCTAGGGTATTTTAAAGTCTTTTTATAAAAGTGAGATTTTTAGAAATAATTTTAATACCTATAACGAGTTAATCGTGAAAAAATGACAGTAAGGTTAGTAAGGTTAGGTCTTCATTACTAGCTAGGAGATTATGTAATTGGACCACATTTTTTGGAGGGACAAGTGAATGGTCAAGTATATTTAGACTTTTTAGAAAATGATTTACCGTTGTTATAGGAAAATGTTCCCCTAAACGTTTGTCAAAGGATGTGGTATCTGCACGTTGGAGCTTCGCTATTTTACACTTGGTTAATACAATACCATTTTCTTGAAAGATGAATAAGGAGAGGGGAACCAATTGAGTGACTATCTGGATCACCGGAGTTCACTAAAATTGACTTCTTCATGTGGTCATATGTAAGAAAAAGCTTTGTATAGCAAACACCGCCAATTACACGAAGTGATATGAAAAACAATAAGAGGAGCATTCTCGAGTATTAGTTAAGAAATATTAAGGAATGTAAGACAATCGCTTGAAGAACGGCTGCAATGTTGTATTGGTGGATATTTTGAACATTTATTATAGAACTACATTGTAAACAGTTGGGTTAATTAATTAAATGTTAATAATTAGTGTAAGTTATAAATGTTTGTATTTTGTAGTTGTATTAAACATTAACTGTCATTTTTCCATGACTAACTTGTTATATTAAAATCATTTCAAAAAATTTCACTTTTTAAAATATCTTAGAAATTAATGACTTTAGATATAGAGAGTGCTTAATAAAAATGAAAGTAACTAAACTATTCTTTCTGTTTATGATATAAAATACAAGGTGATCTATTTAAAATAATTGAGAAATTAATGTATTTGAGTTTTGATTCGCCCTGTATTCAGTTTTGAAAATTTTGAAAAAATGTCACGTTGCTATAAAAAGTAGACCAATACCAAAAATCTATGCTTGCAAAAGAAAAATTTCAGACTGTGTCATTTGCGGTATACAAGCCCAAGAACTCACAGTGATTTGCTTATAAACTTGACCATAACTTCTGAAACACTCTGTATAATGCAATGAAAGTGTATATTGGGGATGTGAGGCATGGGCTTAATCTGAACTGAAATAATATATAGGCTGTTCGATTTAAGAAAACCAGTGTTTGGTTAACTCTGGTGATATGGAACATCGTGTATACACGAAAATGGTTTTAAAATATTAAGTTTAAGACTGTCTACAAGTTTCGCAAATAACTTTTTTTTTGATATTTTATATAATAACGGATATATCGAGCTTTGCCACATTATTGCGTCACCCTGTATATAGGAAATTTTATTTTCCAACAGTGGAAATTTAAAATTTCCCGTTTTTAGTTAAATGTCATCCGTTGCATTTTCGAACACCTTTTAGTATCAGTAAGTTTAACATTCTTTAAAAAGAAATCGCCAAGGGCGATTGTCTACTCAATGTTGGAAGATTTATATGCAATAAAGTACATCATGACATACCCGTATTCCATTTTTTTGTCAAACAACTGCGTTTGGTTATTTGTAACCGACTGTCGCCAAATTTACAATTTTAAAAACGTGTTTCAGACTTGCTATTGACAACAAAATTTCCTAGCTTTGTTAGTATGGTTATTAAAAATGAAATTGAAAATATATGAGCAGATAATAATTTCATTGTTGATGTCTCAAAATTTGTATTAAATTTGCCTCTCTGAACTAGATGTAAATATGTAATCTTGCAAATTCTATAAAATTTTGTTTATGCTTTTCAAACTTGTCAAACTTTAGATGACGAATGAAACATTTTAAAACATCATTTCTTTTGAAATTGGTATTAAGCTTTTAAACTATAACTAAATAATCTGATTATTTTTGTTAGTAACTTATATTAATAATAATTTCTCAAACGTAATAACCTACCTGTTTATATTTGTATCTTCAAAAAACACTGGGGTAACAACTGCACTATTAGGAACGAAAATTTTACCGTCAAATCGTTACCATCCTCATCGCGAAGTCTTTTGCGCTCTTCTCAAACTCTTCCTTCAACTCTTGGTGCACACCATTGATTCGTTTAGGATTATAAGGTAATTAACGTTACCTTTTGCAACGCACTATAATCGTAACGCTTTTGAGTATATCTCTTAAAAAGACCGCTTTTAATCCCGCTATGTTCTAACGATATCGGTACGCGGTACAACGTGTCTTTTCGTTCAACGGACAAAGACTTTACTAACAACACCACAACACTAGATACCGATGCCTCGGGTGTATTTGGAACAAGAACAAACGGTGCGAGCTTCACTGGTGGTGGAGTAGAGTGTATTGGTAACTGTGTGGTGTGCACCAATGACGTTTTAGAACACCACTCTCTTCCGTAGCGATACCGTTTCGAAAAAGACCGGCGTTTAAGAAGTCGAAGTAACGTTCACTAAACCAACAAAATGCACTACCGTAAAGTATTGACAACATCGGTTAATACGCAAGTTGTAGGAGCTGCAGTGGTATCAATAACACCGCTTCTCGTTTTTGCGTGCTCGATTTCCGTATATTTGTACAGTATTTGTCTAACGGATCTTTTGACATCGTCATGGTTTAAAATCTATTTGTTTCATTACCAAATTGTTCTTGGTGAGCCTTTCTTTCAGAAACATTCGCTGATTTTGGTTTTCTTTAACATCAATGTACGAGGTGAGTAAATTAAGTAATGAGTTTGATATTTTTAAATATTTTTATTTGAATATAATTACAACTGAACCTTGTCTCCCTTCAAATAACTCCCTTGGCAAGCCACACCGCGTTGGAGACGGTTCTCATTCCTCATAGCAGTGCTGGAACTCGGATATTGGAATCGCCTTTAGCTGGTCGGTTACAGTCGTTTGAATGTTTTCGAGTGTCCTAAAATGATGTCCCTTCAGATGAATTTTCAATCTTGGGAAGAAGAAAAAGTCACAAGGACTCAAGTCAGGTGAATAAGGAAGCTGAGGAGCCACAGAAATAGTTTTACTGGCCAAAAAACCGTTTATGGAAATTGCTGTGTGACAAGGCGCATTGTCATGACGCAGGATCCAATCGTTCTTGATGTTTGGTCTCACACGCATGACCCTTTTATGGAGTCTTTCGAGAACCTCTCGGTAAAAATGTTGACTAACTGGCGGACCTTGAAGCACGAACACTTTGTGAATGATTCTCTGGCTATCAAAGAAACAAATCAGCATGCTCTTGATCTTTGATTTGCTCATTCTTGCTTTCTTGGTCTTTGGAGAGCCTGAAGTGTGCCATTCCATGCTCTGGCATTTTGTTTCCGGGTCATACTCGAACACTCAACTCAATAATGACACGTTCCAAAAAATTTTCATTATTTTCAATCGATTCCAAAACGTTAAGGCACTCTCCTGATGTCCTTCTGTTCATGCGAAAGATTTTTTGGAACCATTTTCGAACAGATCTTTCTCATTCCCAATTCATTGCTCAAAACTTGATGAACGGTGGTGTGCGACAAATTCAACTGTTCCTCGATCATTCTGACCGCCAACCGACGATCTGAACGCACAAGATCGCGGATTTTGTCGACATTGCCATCGGTTCTTGCA